>JADDOH010015702.1:0-50812 GCA_016648135.1 Agrypnia vestita | reverse complement strand
TAGTGTTAAGTAACTTTGTACGATTGGTTAATAAGTTAATCAGTGGCGTTTAACCAGAGCGGTATTAGCCAAAGAACGAGAACAATGTGGCCATCGCGTTTTATATACCAACGATAGTAAATAAAGTAGAAGATTTTCAATGTGAGAAAATTGAGCAGAATAATCGAGAAAGCGATCGATGTAACAGAATCAGTTTTGACATGAGTTAATTAGTGTGAATTAAGAAACACTATAATAATAAGTGTGTGGAATATTCTAGAAATATTTTTTTTTGGGTCGCAATCCTAGGATTTATCTGCAACAAGCACTCGCTTTCTCCACTCCTATCTATAAAGCAACTATAAATTTAAGAATGGTACTCCTATCTAAATCATGTCCCGTGACTTTTAATAGTCCAGTGCATAATAAACAAAACTCTAATTAAGTTTAAAAGTTTAATTTGCCTCTCATACCCACGACCCGCGACAATGCAAACATTATTTATAATTTCTTTATCATGAAAAGTGCATTATGTAATCACTCCATCTTCAAAATTTTCGCACTTTTTACTCTAATGCCACTCTAAGACCATCTATCAGGGTCAAAAATGACTTATTCTGTGCTATTCTGAAAATAGCAATATTGGGATTTTAGATCTTTATCCCAATCTTGACAAGTATGTATAACATTGTATTGCACCCAATTTTGGTGTTTTAAGTTTGAAATGTTTATAATTAATGAATTCAATCAATCAGAAAGCTCTAAAACGTAAACAAACGTTAAGTTATTCACAATTATGGATAATGAGCTTTCTAATTGATTGAATTCATTCATTTCAAACCTGTCAAACATAAAACGTCAAAAAAACGGCGACACAATGTTATAGTATGCAAGTGTCAATATACAGAAATAGTTCTAAATACGGATGATTGTCTGATTGTTAAAAATTATACTTTTTTATGAAATCATAAGAGAATAAAATAATGTGTGTCTAATGGATAAAGTACGTAAATACATATAAATATATTTTTATAAAATTATTTATTAAATTATATAAAAAAAGGACGGCCACACTGAACAAATATAGTGTTTCGGAGAATGAAAGGGAATGTGAATAAGAAATAAACAAAGAGAATTAGTCTTGGTGATGGCTAATGGAAGTCTTGTATCGTATCGCAAAATACTTATGAAAGGTAACCCGAAACCAAACAGCCAAAATGAGGCAGAAATATTTCAGCGAGAAAATACCAGAATTTTCGGTTACCGTGTGATAAATTAATCTATTTGATGTAAATATAAAATAAACAAGGCAGGATATCGTTTACTTCGGCGATTTCTTGTGCACGATGTCTAACTGAGTTTTCAGTATTTTATTATAACAAAGGTACTTCTCTTATTATCTACAATACTAAGTGGTATATGTCACCCCTAATCTTAGACTATGACAGTGCAAAAATATGCATTTTTGAAATGTACATTTTGATCTAAAATTATATTGATTGAAACTGTTAAGATTCCATATTAAATAAAAACCTTTAAAAACTATTTATTTATTTAATTAATACACGGTACAACGTACCATTAAAGAAACAATGTGTATAAACATGTTTAGATTGATAAGGAATAATAAAAAAAGGAGATAAGGTATAATTCTATCAAAAACAATTAATAAAGTGATATATAAAGAAAAATAAAACATTAAGTGAATAACATAAAGTATAACAAAATTACATCAAATGAAATAATAGTTATCAAATCAAATATGAAAGTCAACGATCAATAAAACTACAACAAATTAAAATAATTATGTCTGAAATACAAGAAGCAACAAAATTACAACAAAATGAAATAATCGTAAACAAATCAAATCTGAAACTCAAGAAGCAATAAAAATGACAGTAAAATAAAATGAAATGTAAAATTCAAAAATCTAAAAACAGAGATAGACATGATATCAATAACTAATTAATTATAAACGACCGAATTCGTCCAGAAGAGCTTTCTTGTAGGCGGCTAGTGTTTCCGAAAAAACATCCGATAGGTAGCCATACTCATTTCCTAACCTATGGAGCCTTCTAATAGGTGAGCTATAAGGATAATTTACACTAACATTGTCATTTAATTTGATAATACATATAATATTTTGTTACAATAATGGATAGTAGTATTAACAATTACATTTTTTTTATATGTTATACCTCACCAAAAAGAATTTTGATTCTTGTGTGTGGTGAGAGATAATCACATTCATATAGGTAGTGTTATCTAATTTAATAAAAAATGAGAATTAGGTAATATACTATTTATCTAATATATCGAAAATCTTTGAATGAGACTAAACTCAATCATAAAAGTCAATTCTATAATAAATAAGAATCCATTCGGGTGGGGGAATATGCACACAAGACGCAACCGCAAAACATCCATCATCATACAAAATAAATTGAACAAATCAAGCAATTGCACAGGTATCTTCATCGATTCGAGGGAAGTACTCGACAGAATCTCCCACGAACAACTCGTATCAGAACCAAAAGAATACGGGATTGACTACACAGCCCCAAACGGGTAAAAAGCCACTCACCGAACAGATCTCAGATAGTCAGATCAAATGAATCTCTAAGTAATCCACCAATAGGAGAATTTGGAGTCCCCCAAGGCACGGTCCCCAGACCTCTACCATTTCTCACTCACGTAAACGACACATCTCAACAAAATCAACGGTGAACTAGTATTCCACATGACATCGCACTGTTAACAAATTATCCTTCAAGGGTAAAAGTTCACGAATCAGCAAACGAGAATATTAATACAATAAAATCGAATTGGAAGTACAATCCTTATCATAATTTTCTTTATAAAATATTATATTAAAAACAAAAGTTATGCTGCACAATAAGTGGTTTAACATCCTTTGATTTTTTTCTAAGAATTTAACTTTTGAATCCAATATCTTGTTATGCCATTTTTTGACTTGTCATAGTTTAAGTAAGACCAAGGGCGCGATATGTACAGTACGAAATATATTAGACTTGCAAATCTTGTACTGTACATATATACGATACCGTTTTAAAAATATTTAGAGACACACGAGTTATATTAAAGTATTCACAATCACATTTTGACAAAATATTTATGTTATTAAAACCTCTAATCGCGACATTGTAATATATGTGTATCATATAATGATCTGTTAAAGTTAAAATTAATATATACCTACTTGTAAAACTAAATGTCTGTCTGACTGTCTGTCTGTTTTCTATACAAATCTACACCGTTTGTCCGATTCGATTCAAATTTTGCAAACTTATGCTTTAGAACCCGGTGGATAACATAGATGACATTTCCTCCCTATTCTTTTACACCTTCACCTCCCCCTGATATATTTTAGATCCAAATCTGTACCATTTGACCCATCGGTCTCAAACTTTGCAAACTTATTCTTTAGGACCAGTCAGGCGACATTTTCCCTTCTCCCTCTATCCCGTTCCGTCCCAAAGATATATTTTCTGTACAAATCTATACCGCTTCACCGATTGGACCCAAATTTTGCATTCATATTCCCGACGGAAAAAATATGCCATATTTCTTCCCTAGACATCCTATCCATCCCAGCCTTGATTAAATGGAAACATTGTTTTAATTAAAGGCTTTGCAAAATAATGGAATATTTGTTTCCCCCCACAAATTTATTTTCAACTTAACCTTTAACCCGTGCAACGCCGGGTACGATCAGCTAGTTATTTATACAACACGTTCTGCTACACAAGATTTTCAGCGGAGCTATTGATTCTCTCTCTCTATCTGATATAAATCTGCAAGTTAAACCCCGTATAAGAAACCCGGAGTTTTTTAGAATAAGCCAGCACACTAATAATGTGGTTACTTTTCTCCCATCACAAGGTTGTGTCGCACATGTAATACGTATTGTGCTGACCCTAACATTGATGCTGATATTCTCGCAGATACCTTATCATCGTTCAAAAACTCACTCATACACAACATCCATTTTCTAAACGATGACCTGAACCTATAGATCCATTAAACCAATTAATTACTTACATATTCCTATATGATCGCACTACATTCAAATACTAAATATATAATACACATAAATGTACATGTAAAAATACATGTTGCTACAGCGTGCCGAAGACACTTGTAATTGGGATAATGGGCATAGTCTTCATTTATAATGTTTTATTATTAGAGTATCATGTACCTATTATCCTGTTAGTGTCTCTAATAAATATAAATGAATTGATCAGATATCTTTATGCTATATCTTTTGCAATTGTTTTTATTCTTATCTCCTCTCCTTTTTACTAAGTAGGTTAATCCTTTCCTATCCATTACTTATTCCCCTTTTACCTTCAATTCTTTGACTCTCATAGTATGTCCGTAACGTAAAACTTTCACATTTTTTGTTTTTATTTTGTATTACTCAAGTTATTGTTGCTATAATACATAACATGATAATTCTGTGGAAATTTGTAAGATGGTCTCTATACTATTCAATAATCATGTGTAATCTTATTTTATATGTACTATTAGTTTCCCATGAAAAATAAAATAAAATAAAATAAAAATAAAATAAAAGAAAAATAAATTATTTAACTTTTAACAATTATCCATTAAAATTGTTTGATTCAAAATGTGACAAACATTGGCTTGTGTATATACATATGTAAAAGACGCCCGATGTATTCAATATTCTTAGACATTTTAGTGAATTAGTGTACAAGCGATTCTTATTTTTGAATTGTCAATGGATATTGTCACTAGAATAGAGTCGCTACTCTCGCGTGTCTGAAAACTGGCTACAGAAAATTTGGCAGACTAGCAACTGGCAATATTAATACATTTTAAGTGCTTGTACCGAGTGAATTTACAAACATCTCAATTACCCGGAGTTCTCGCCAAAATATTAAGTAGGCACTTTTTTGTTTTTGTTTTCGGCTGTGGAGATTATGGTGGTTGCGCATGATGGATGTCATTTAAAACTTTTGCAGTCTGCAAATTTAATTATAATAAATTATGATACAGTACTGAAATGTTAAAATAAGAAATGACAGATTAGGAGTGAATGAATAGCTGTTTGTAGTATGATCGACGAAAAGTAATGAATGGGTTTGTCATTTGTATGAGTGAATGTACGAATGGTAATGGAAATGTACGAGGTGAAAGTTGAGGCGTGCAGTTGAAGAAAAAAGCAAAGAAAGTCTGTTAAAGACCTGGCGTATACACGTAAACCAAGTAGTGGAAAACGGCCCTTTTGAAATCCTAAAAAACAGAAAAGCGTGCGTAAGAAGATGTGAAAGTGGACCAGGCAATTCTATTCGCCACCAGGGTGGGTGACACCCTCTCGATGACGCTGGATAAGACTTCAGCGAAACGTCGAGATTAGCTTCTCAGTGAAATATACGGTTCGTATAAAATATCCGTTTTATTTAACACAAAAATATTCTTACTATTTTCAAATTAAGCTAGATGCTTGTGCTATGAAAATAGGATTAACTTGCTTGTGTCCTGGAATGGGGCTCGAACCGCCGACCACGCCAGATCACTTTGCAAGCGTAATTACCACTACATCAACAAGCTACTCGTGCTTTTATTTCATACCCTACGTTTGTTTTGTTTTCAAAATATTGGGTTGTCATCATTAGATATGTTTCTGCAGATTTCAATTTTTAAAATTTATAATTACATTACAGAACTCGATATGTTAATGTAGTGATTTTAATTAAAAATAAAATTTATCAAAAGTTTTACTTTCCTAAAACCGTTATAATACACACATGCGAGATTATAAAATCTCTTATTATAATGTGAAAAGTTTACTGTGTCTTAAAACATTTTTTTTTATATAGTCAAGGCAATTAAAACGGTAAAACTATCCTTCTCTGGCTACGAACTGAAAAGCCACGATTTTTCCACTGCACTTTATTTACGAAACAGCAGAGTTTATTCAGCATTTGCCGAATCATTTATAGCTTTACTGTTTCTAGCTGCTTTTAGAATCGGATCATAAAACCGAGGTATTCGCATTTCGGGTTTACGATAGACATAATACGCGCGAAAATAGAATTCAAATGTCATTCTCAGAGTGTGGACACGGGTGAAATTTTACTATTGGAGATTTAACGAGACGGTATGCATCAGTTGTTCATTGTGATTGGTTAACATAATTCAATATATTCCTGTATGGTCTCCACATTATACTGTTCACTCCAATAATATTGAGCGAGTGCAGCACAAATTTTTGAGAGTTGTTAATTTTAAATTACACACACCAATAATGGACATAAATTATAATTTTCTATTGTCTCTAATTAAACTAAATAGATTATCCGATAGAAGGAAAATTGCTGACCTCGTATTACTGTATAAAATCGTAAATAATTATTACAACAGTTCAGAACTAACGCAGCTAATTTTTTATCACATCCCTTCCAGGAGCACTAGACAAAGTATATCGTTTCATTGTGACAATGTTAGTGTAAATTATCTCTATAGCTCACCTATTAGAAGGCTCCATAGGTTAGGAAACGAGTATGGCTACCTATCGGATGTTTTTTCGGAAACACTAGCCGCCTACAAGAAAGCTCTTCTGGACGAATTCGGTCGTTTATAATTGGTTATTGATGTCATGTCTATCTCTTGTTTTTAGATTTTTGAATTTTACATTTCATTTTATTTTACTGTCATTTTTATTGCTTCTTGAGTTTCAGATTTGATTTGTTTACAATTATTTCATTTTGTTGTAATTTTGTTGCTTCTTGAATTTCAGACATAATTATTTTAATTTGTTGTAGTTTTATTGATTGTTGACTTTCATATTTGATTTGATAACTATTATTTCATTTGATGTAAATTTGTTATACTTTATGTTAAGTAATGTTTTATTTTTCTTTATATATCACTTTATTAATTGTTTTTGATAGAATTATACCTTATCTCCTTTTTTTATTATTACCTATCAATCGAAACATGTTTATATGTATTGTATCTTTAATGGTACGTTGTACCGTGTATTAAATTAAATAAATAAATAAATAAATATATAAAGAAACACAGCTCGATCCGCGGTAAACTATGCACTGTATTTTATAAGTATTTACCTGGCCGGTGAGAATATCGAGTTTTTTACGATACGGCGTGAAATGAAGATAACACACGTATTTAGAGTAGTTAATCGATATTAAATGTTTTTCAAATATTAATAATACCTGTTATTAACTTATTTGATTTGATATACATATCTAGCCAAAGCTTTTATAGCTTTGGCTAAAAATTAAAATTCAGCTGAGATAAGAACATTGTAATAAGATTCTATTGCTCACTGCTTGGCGGCATACCGTGTTAGTTATTCGCGAATTTGAAATATCACCATGCGTAAAATTTAATGTAAGACTGGAAATATTTTAGATCTAATATAGGGTTATTTGTAAAACATTAATAACCTCGCAGGACTGTATTTCTGCCTTGATTATAAGTCGAAAATGTTGAAGCTATCATGGCCTAATATTAATAGTTATGGAGATATGCGACATCAAAGTTTGCATTTTTTTTCAATATTTCTGACTTATTTTTTGTATAACGTTGGACTATCATTACAGTAACTCATATCGATTACGAAAAATTCATTCGTTTCAATACAAGTTAAATGAAAAGAAAAAAAATCCGAAAAAATTCCAACTGGAATGTTTTCCAATTGGAATTCGAAAGTTTTTATTTTTTTTATTTCAATTGTGTTAAAGGGAATGAATTTTTCATATTTGATATAAGTTACTGTAATGATAGTCCAACGTTTTATAAAAAATAAGTGAGAAATATTCAAGAAAAAATACAAACTTTGATGTCGCATATCTCCTTAACTATTGATATTAGGTCATAATAGCTTGAACATTTTCGACTCATAATCAAGGCAGGAAGGAAGTCCCTCGAGGTTGTTAATGTTTTCCAAATAACCCTGTATAAGCTTTTATAGCTTATGCTAAAAATTAAAATTCAGCTAAGATAAGATAGCATTGTAATAAGATTCTATTGCTCACTGCTTGGCGGCATACCATGTTAGTTATTCGCGAATTTGAAATATTACCGTGCTTAAAATTTAATATAAGACTGGAGATATTTTTCATAACTCAGTGTTTTCGTTTAGACCTAATATATAAATATATTTCCATAAAGTAAATGAAAGATTTATTAATTAGTGATTAATTATTTTAATAAATTGAACAAGTAACTAGACACGAATTAAATTTAAACGCTGATGTCGATTTTACAATATTTCTCAATTTATCACTCGTCTATTTATTATCGCTTGTTAACGCTTTCCGGAAAATTCTGTTCAATTATCCTACGTAAGTACGTGTTTCGCTTCAATTAATCTGCGCGTCACTGGTATCACATTCGTGTTGGTAACACAGATCGCTACGGTTTGTCGCTAATATCGAATCGGTAGAAACGTCAAAACAACATTGAGTGCAGTGAAACGGTTTTTGATTTTTATAGGAAACACGTTGGTTTTTCGAATCTTCGAGAACATTCTTTATATTTCTAGCAGGGGCGTGCAGTGGGAACAAGAATCATGACATTTTTCTAAGCATATATATTGAAAAGAAACCGAAATAAGAGACACATCTCGTAATATTCAAATTACAATAATTAATATTTTAATATTTAATAATATTCTGACAGATAAATATTTAATTTCGATATTGTTTTCCCAAATATACGGTTACATAAAAGTCATGCTTCTTGTTCCCACTGAACGCGCCTGATTTCTAGGTATTCGTCGAAATTCCCAATACCTATGAAAATGCTTCAGTTGATTCCAAGTTGTACCAGAGGTTTGTAAATGATTTTAGATTGTTGTTTTAGAACATTCTATACTGTTGTTCCGAAGTGACATATTACAAAGGATTTAGACAGTGCAAAATTCATTCCGGACTTTAGCATCTCGTTACAATAAAATTATACGTAATGAGTTATCTCAAATCGCTTGATGAAAATATTTGTTTGTCTAGTCATGGGGTTTGATGTTTCAAAAAACTATTAAAAGAAAGTTTAATTCTTATATTTTGCTTTATAAAATACTAGCTGTTCTTACCTGGGGTTAAGAATTTATTTAAAAATAGCTTACCCGTGCGGTTTCACACGCGTCTATTTTTAGTAACTTTTAATTATATGTTATCAATTTGTGTTTTAACCTTAATATATAGATGTATGTCGTTGTGGGCTTTTTTCTAGAACTTTTTGAGATTTACCACTTCTCCATATAAAGTATTTAAATATCTCTTACCGTTAAGGCAGCGTTCGTAAAAACGCATCGCTCGACCATTTTTCGTCGCCTTTTGTTGTAAAATAGATCACCACGAAAAGCCCTTTTATTTTAAAGAGACAATATATAGCCTATATCCACTCTGAAAATCCATTCTAAATATTGGTGAAAAATTTTTTTAAATCGGATAAGTCGTTTCGGAGATTACCTCCTACATCCAAACTTTATTAGTATAGATTACATTAAAAATACAAATTATGGTTTCCCATAAGAAAATTGTTATGGTTAACTACATACATTTTTTGATTTCTTTCTAAGAATTAAAACATTGCATCTTATTATATCAGAAGAGCGGTTTTTTGTAACGTCCTAGTCTAAAGCTAAGGGTGCGAAATGTCTTATTATGGGCATTATCCTTGGCTTTACCCAACCGAGTTTCTCCAGGGTATGCTTGGCTACAATAGTCTAGAGACTAGAAGGAATGTGTATTTTATTACACATTTTTATCGATTGTTGCGGGGTATGATCGATAATACTGAAATTATGCAGAGCATTGGTTTGTATGTTCCTGATAATTGCCTTAGACATCGTAGGCATAGATTGTTTCACATTCCAATATACAGGACCAACCTGCCGATGGTTATGCCTGTTGGAAGAGCTACAGCTATGCTGAACAATATCGCTTCGGATATTGATCTATTCCATATCTCTGAGAGAGTTTTCCGAAGCAGGATTCTTTTGACATGAATATGTATGTTAATTAAAATATTTTATAAACTGTTAATTTATGACATTTACGACTTGAATGTACTTTTGTTTGAAATTGAAAAAAAAATTGAAAATTATGAATTCTTGGGCGTGATTTCTGAAGAATTTCATAACCCGATAGCGGAAAATTCCCTATGAAGTTCACGGTATGTCAGAAAATATTCGGGAAAAATTTTCAATGGAGAATGTGGGATCCTGCATGTGTACATGGAACGTAGGCGTGTGCTCACGTCTTTACATGTTGTGTAACCTGCAGATCTCCCTTAACAAATGATATCCTCTGCCCTTTATATCCACACGTGGCCGACTAACCCGCCGGGATTATTCAATTAACCCGGGACGGCTCTGCACCAGGGTGACTCGCCTACTCGCTATACCGGGACACCATAATATAACATTTACAATTTGGAGCAGTGATGGTATTTTAACCGGTGACACACTAACCGTTATTTGAGATTTGGAGTTCTGATTGCGTCGATGATTGGCAATTCGACGGGCAACCATCGGTACTAAACAATTATAAAAATTGAAATGTTATCCATACTAATATAATATTATAAAAAGGAAAGATTTGATTGATTGTTTGTTTGCATTGAATAGGCTCCGAAACTATTGGCCCGATTTGAAAAATTCTTTCACATTTAGAATCCTACATTATCCCTGATGAACATATGTTATAGAATATTTTCAAAAATGTTAGGGATCCGTATGAAAACTTCGATAATGTAACCCAACGTGTGAAAAAAATACCGAAAAAAAACCTTATATCGCGTACGCTGCGGAAATTTTTGACAATGGAGCAAAGTGATGTACTACACTTTTATAGAGGACATTAATATCTACAAAAAAGTCTGCAAAACCATATATCTAAGTATTACAGTAATGTTACAATAACTTATGTTAACATTAAATGGAAACATTGTTTTTTTAAAGAAAAGGGGAACCTTTGTTTTCCCTCACAAACTTATTTTTTACTTATCCTTAACCCGTGCAACGCCGGGTACGACCTGCTGGTATTAAATATTTACCAATGTAGGTACCTATGGATTCTTATAACATTATAATTATTTCGATGCTTGTAATATGATAAAGTAAAACGTAGTATACAATTTTAAATTTGTCGTAAGGGATTTGAAATACTATTGTGATGTTTTTCGTATATTCTTTCTATTTTTTGTTGATTTATTTTTATCACTTCCTTTCTTTTAACTCGTAGCGTCTGCTTGCTTGTCTGTCGAAAAAACTTTGTATCGATTTTTAACCCTTTTCCGTGGTTTAATCGAGCTGAATCTTTGCAGGCAGACTCGTGGCGACGATAAAAATGATCCAACAAATTTTCGTTTAAAAAATTAATAATTATAGTATAATTTTGGATTTTTCGAAATTTTTTATTACTCCCTTTTGTAGCGTCGCCCGACTCAATCCCAACGCGCGGAGTAAGCGCCAAACCTATTTCAACTAGTAAATAAGAAAGGCAGTATAATAACAACTTGGTTTTTATGGGTTACTTTTTTTTCTATTCAAGTTGTGGTTACAATCGAAAGGCTGGTCGCCCTCCTGTGAGTTCCAAATCTCACACGCGCCGTAAATCCTCGAAGATTAACTCTTCCAGCTTCCAGCCTAGGGACATCCTGCATTCTCGTCAGAAAAATAACTAACTTCCCAGAAGAGCGTTGTCATAGTGAGGTTCAAGAAATATTGACTGGTCCAAGTAAAATATTTAAAAATATTAGATATTTTCTGAAGTATGTATTTGATAATTCCTGCATTATCTCCCTCAAAGCGGCCAATGCACTGTGAAATTTATTGCAATTCGACGAGACAAATGTATTGATGCATTTGGCATTTACTGTGTGAAGAAGAATGACGATTAATTATGATGATCATTAAATTAACGAGTAGCTTGTTGGTCTTGTGGTTAGGACTCTCGCCTCGTGATCCAAAGGTCGCGGGTTCGAACCTCACTCCAGACCAGCAAGTCAGTCCTATTTTTATAGCACAAGCGTTTAGCTTAGTTTGAAAATAGTAACCTAACCTAACCGTGTTCGCATCTCTATTTTAAAAAACCTTGTTACCTCTACGTGAGTTCAATAATCAAACATAATAATTTCGTTCTCTGTCTGTCTGTGCGACTGTCTGGAAATTCCGTAAATTGCTGGAATCAAAACTATTGATAATTAGAGAGTGACACGCAATTAGCGCACGTTGCGCTGTCACGCAAGGCAAGTGGTTATTACCATTTTCCGTAATTTTTCACGTGTGTCTAGCTAGTATTTTATATTTTTTTTCACTATTTAAGTTTGGATAAGTTCGTTTTCTCGATTTTTCTAGAATTTGGTGGATCACCCTAAAACCTCCTACTAACTCTCAAGTTAAGGGTAAAAGGTGTAGACTGCTGTAAAATTCGATTACGAGTGATTCTCTCCGACTCTAATCTCGTGAAAATATATACAGGGTGCCTCATAGCTAGTAGCAAAAACTTTACAGATAGATTTCTGCCTTGATAATGAGTCGAAAATTTTCAAGCATCATGACCTAATGTTAGTAGTTATAGAGATATACAATATCAAAATTAGATATTCGAAAAATATTTTTAATTAACTTTTTGCAAAAAGTTGAACCATCATTACAGTAACTTATATCGAATTTGAAAATAATACAATTCAAAGAAAATGGTAAAAAACTTGTAAAAAAAATCCATTTTTGCAAGGTTTTTATAATTTTATTCGACTTGCATTAAAGTGAATGAATTTTTCACAATCAATATAAATTACTGTAATAATAGCTCAAATTTTTGCAAAAAATAAATCAGATATATTGAAAAAAGGCAAACTTTCATATTGCATATCTCCATAACTATTGATATGAAATCATGGTTAAATATTTTTGACTCATAATGAAGGCTCATAAGAAATCCACCTGTAAAGTTTTTGCTACTAGCTATGAGACACCCTGTGTGTATATTTCTAGTTATTGATAACTATGTCACATTTAAATTATGCGTGTACGTCATATTATATTATACATGAATGTATCGAAATTGACAATCGTGTATAGTATTGAGGTGTCGCTAGTTCGCTTTAATTACTGTGCGATGTTTGGTATGTCTTGTCTAAACAGACTCCTACCTAACGATTCTCTCTCTCCGCCGATACCCACTTGCATTAGTGTACACCCTCTAAATACCCTCTGTAACACGTAAATTGTGTAATGGTATTATTTTTTTAAAGCTACTTCATTAGCCACTTCAGTTTGACGCTGGTGGTCGCGCGGAGCGGTTGATTTTTTGTTTAATATTTTTTATTTAAAGATATGATGCCCACTAGATCACGATATGGTGATCACAAACTTAAATCAATTTAATATAAATTAAAATGAGGATTCGGAGATCGATACAGGCAGCAATATCAATTTTAGGATTTTATATTTGTATCTATGTGGGCGGACGGCGTTAGCTGGGTGAATTTAATATTCAACTAATACCTCTCAATATGATAATGCAAAAAAAATGTCAAATTACGTTTTCTCTCTCTAAAAAATATATATGAGAAAACCAAATACGCCACAAATGACCACTGACCTGTAGATTATTTATCTTCTTCAACAAAACTGTCCGGTCATAAGGATCTCCGTGTCTTTTCTTTTGCAGGTATCTTGAAAAGTCTTTTTGGTTCTTCCACGTCACAAATAACACGCGAAAAGAATATGAATTGGTGAAATCCCGGAGAAAAATATGATTACAAAATTACTAATCGATTATAGGTATATCCGTTCATTCGCAATCAAAACAAGAGCAATTGTTACAATGTTTAAAATATATGTTTTTGTTTCTTCGCGCCGGCGCGGGCACAGTCTCGCCCGTGCGTGACCAACGCCATCTAACGTCGATTTATAATTCCACAGAAGCAGCGGCATTTATGAACTAATATGGAATGTCAAATATGCCCTCAGGAAAGGTTATTATATTTTTTAATAGATATTAAATCAATTATCATTTTGAGAGGTATACATTTATCTATTATGTCGCCTTATCAATATTATTATTTTCCTTTTAATTATACCTGCTAATGTATTTATTTAAAGCTAGGTATAACTCGTCAAAATGACGTACTTTTATTATATATTTTGGCCGCCAGTTAAGTCTGGGAGAACAGTGCTATCTAGAGTAACGTCTTGATAACGTTAGTGATAGACATTATTACAAAGAGATTTATGATTTTTTTTGCTTCGTATGCCACGTTTTTATTTGAGCCATCTGGTAGCTTTAGTGACGGACATTGTTGTGTAGAGAAATATATATTTTTATTAATGATTAATACCAATGACATATTATGCGATATAGTTATCGATTTTCAATAAACTGAAATATAAAAAAAATATATAAATATTGAAAAAAAATCCAATTTAAAGTATTTTATTAAAAAAAGCATAAAGTCAATGTTTTCATTTACTTAATGACAATTTTGAAATCATACTATTTTTTTTTAAATACCTACATATACCTATGCTTACTTTAGGTTTAGAAAATAAAATATGTACTACATATTTACATTCAATTTTTGCGTCTGTCATTTACTCAAAAAAATAATGGTACGAGTTTTTGTAAACGCACTGTTGCGCACACTAATGCAAGAGACCTTCATAAAATGAACGGACTCTACCTTCGAGTACTTAACTGATGATCGTCCATCGCGATTGCTTACTTACTTACTTACTTACCATCACGCCGTTTCCCCGTGGGGGTAGGCAGAGAGGATAGAGCGCCATACTCTTCTGTCCTGACATACAACATTCGCTTCGTCTACATTCATACATCTTCGCATGCAAGCTCGACGGTTGTTCAGGCTTCTAACAGGACCATCTTCCAGTACCTGGTTAATCTGGTCGTGCCACGTCTTCCGTGGTCGCCCTCTCTTTCTCGCGCCGTCAACACTTGCTTCTTTCTTACCTTTCTTTCTTCATTCATTCGCTCAGCATGCCCAAACCACCTGAGCGACCCTATTTTTATTCCCTGTATTATGCTACGATCAGCTTTACATTCATTCCTAATATCTTCATTCTTTACTCTATCATACATGGATTTGCCACACATACGTCTAAGGGACCTCATCTTCACTGCATTCAATCTACTTTCGTTCCTCGTGCCATCGCGATTGCAGTTGTAAATATATCAAAAGTCGACTACTGTCATTGAAAATCTAAAGGAAGAGATGAAAATGATTATATTCATGACATCAGGACACGCTCTGTGAGAAGAATGCCGTAGTTAATGGACCTGTCTGCTACACCATTTGCCCAGAGTTTGATGGAGTGGAAAATGTAGGGCGCGCCCCCGGAAAGTACGAGATTTACTCTAAAGCCATGTATTCACTAGGGGACAAATTGTCCCTCAACAGCACGCGCGGCATAGAGTCTACGTGGCGTCGCAACGTCGTGCACTGTTCCGCGATATCGCGCACAACATAGCGCGGCATTTCGGTACCCGAGCGAGCTCACCGCAATATTACGCGGAGCGTCAGTACCACGTGGTATGTTTACAAGTGAATACGCATGCGCTGTATCTGTTAAGATGACAATGCGGGGAAACGAAATTGTTCTTGAACTTATCGAGCTGTATTGATCGAAGATCGCATAGAATGTCCGTCCTTCTTTGTCTTTGCAGTAAATAATTTCGCATTCTCCTCTTTTTTCTCCTCTTACGTTTCGATAAACTCATTAACATAAACAGATACGAAGCTGTCATAAACTCATTGGGCGACATTTCCGCGACGTGTGGAAAACAATAATTATTTGCAAAAAGGACCTTATTTTTAATAATATTCAATTTACTACAGTAAAACCTCGTTAATTTGAAATTGCGACCCAAAAAAACATTTCGAATTGCGCGGAACCCCGTTTTCGCCAAATGAGATACCGCAGCTGTCAACATAACCTCATCGGGTGACATTTCCGCGACAAGATATGCGAGTCCCGGTGTGTACACGTCAAATGACCGCGTCATTGTCCCCGGAACATGAACGTAGAAGTTGATGCGACATCCCGCGCGGAATGTTTCGCGATTTGTCCCCTAGTGAATACATGGCTTAAAGCCACAAGTCAGAATGAGGCGTCAGGAATGCTAGCCTCTAGAACCTTTATTTTATATTAAGGATAAATTATAGAAGTCTCACTGAGACGAAGCTAATTTATATATGAAAAAAAGTAACCCATAAAAACCAAGTTTTGATTATACCCCCTTTCTCATTTACTGGTGGAAGCTGGTCAGGCGCTTAACCTACGCGTTGGGCTCCGGTCGAGCGACGCTACGAAAGGGAGTAATAAAAAATTTCCAAAAATCCAAAATTATACTACAATATGGTTCCATGTCTACCAGAAGCGTTGAAATATTTTTATACAACTTAGTAAGTTGTGTGAAAAAACCATTAAAGATTTGAAAAATCCAAAAATTTATTAATTTTTTTTAACGAAAATTTGATAGATCTTCTTGATCGTCGCCACGAGTCTGCTTGCAAAGTTTCAGCTCGATTGGATTACGGGAAAGGGGTTTAAAATGGATCCAAAGTTTTTTCGTCAGAAAAGAAGACAAGCAGACGCCACGAGTTAATATAAAGGGAGCAAAAATAGAGCTGAACGTAGGCTAATTGAAAGCCGTACAAACAATAATAAGGATAACAATATAAAAAATACGGTAACTGTTTATAGTGCTTGTTCTGCTTGGCACCTTGCGTCATTATCAAACCCTACCGGGCGCCCACTTCGATCGCTATCAGACAAGTCAAAATCACCATCGGAAAATTTTCTAAACCAACGTTGGCACTTATTTACTTTCAATACGTCTCCATACATGTCACAAATTTTCTTTCTTGCAACCGTTGCATTAACACCCGAAAGAAAATGAAACAGCATGCAATGACATAAATTTTCTAAGTTAGTTGATTGTCCGCCATTTTACAACAGAGTAATAATTTTTATAAAATTTAATTGTCACAGGTCACAAGACCACGGATTATAATATTGCGTATAAAACACGTCTTTACACGTTCACTTTACTGAGCTTGACTGAAGCAAACATTCCACACCAAAAATAATTGATTACTTATGGGTACACCTATTGTAACGTAATTTTGACAACTTTAATTTTAAAATTCTCCGCTGGTTCTTATATAAAATTCACACACCACTAAATCTTGTTCATGGAGATAAAAATGCGCCACGAAAGTCGTTACATTATCCGTATTCAGCGTTGGCACTTTTCCCAATCTTACAACAGTTTGTGTCAGATGTCAGAGTGATAATACTGGGTGAACTAAATTTCGGAAGAGAAGTAGAGAGCCTCGCTTTTCGACGAGGATGTATGAGAACAGGCGCGTGCAGTGGGAACACTGAAGCATGACTTTTTTGCAAACGTATATTTTGGAAAAAAAAATAGAAATCAAATATTTATGCTGCAGATTTTTATGATATATCAAAATGTGAATGCCATGATAACAATTGTGATAGAAATATTTCTAAATATACGTTGTTTTCCGATTATTTTTCCAAATAATTGGTTACGTAAAAGTCATGCTGTGATGTTCCCACTGCACGTCCCTGCCCCTGACGATTGAGAACGAGGCGAGAGTGAATTGTTTGTCAGAATAAAAAAAAGGTGTGTTTTCTATTTATCCTTTTTTCATATAGTTACCTTTTACATGAGTTCCTAGCTATAAGTTATTCAACTCTAATATATTTATTTTTGTTTCTGTTAGATACTGTCTATACTTCCAATTTTAATTTTTAGTATGCGTTGTATTCTGATGAAGGAACCATTAGCCCCGAAACATGTTGATAATTCAATTAAAATTATTTCCTCTTTTTTTATATAAATAATATTATCGCAAGTTATTCTGCTATTATTGAAAACGATTAGTATTTAATTTCGTCATTTTTACGACATTATTATAAAATAGCTGCAGCCCGTCAAAAATGACGGTACTTTTACATGTCGGCTCCTAAAGAATAAGTATTTAGTTATTTATAGCCGACATCCACTTTTATAAAAATATATATTTTTATATTTCCCCTGCCGGCAATTAATGGTACGATTTTAAACCCTGGCGATTGTGATGGGGGGAACGTGAAGTGGCTCGCGTCTTTGCTAAGCCTTATTATATTATGTATATAGTATTTTTTGACGAACCTCGGAGAGGCGGTAGCAACATGCGTTAAGCGGCCGGTTCGGGTTGCTGGCCCGGGGTTCAAGCCCCATCTCCGGCCGTTTAATTTGTTTTTTTTAGTCGTAAATTCTAACGAAATTAACGTTACACGAAGTTACGGGGACAGACAGCAAATTTATTATATTTAGAAATCACATGTTACAGTACCGGAACGTCACGGTAAGAATATTTCGAGTATGTCCAAATTTCTGTCACAGGGACATCATTAGTCATTACACAGATAAAATATATCGCTAATAAAAATTCCAAAATCAATATAGATGTCTCATTAGCGACATCTGTGGTCATTTAAGGGGAATGAAAAAGCTTTGGTGCCGGCCGCGCTAGGGATTGTTACAACTCATATTACGTGAAACGTGGCGCATAATTTGAATATATACAAAATAGTAGACATGGTATTCTATCATGGGTGGAAATGGTGTACGTTACATTGTGTAAAGTGATACGTCGTAAGCCCTGTGTACACCCAAAAGACTTCTATACCTACTTTCCCATAAAAATACAGTTTTCTCTCTGTGAGACATCTATAATATACATTGATTGGTCACTTTAAGAGTTTGTTTGGAGGCAGGAATAGAAGTTAGATGTATTCTTAGCAAACGGATCTGGCTTTGGACCGAAAATAATCCATCGATGATTATGAATAAATATAAAAGTGGCACAACACAATTCAAAAATATTGCATCTGTATTTTCATACCAAAATATGCAACGAAGAATTCTTTGAAAATGCATTTTATTTCCGATATAGATCAGAAGAACTCGTGTAAGTGAGAGTCTCTCTGGCAGCGGCGTGCTCTTATTGTCTGCATACCGGGAGGGGGGGCAACTACCCTCTGGGCTGGGCAGCCACCCTTCCAGGGGCGCGCATTGAAATTGCGCCATATTTATTCACTGCACCCTTAGGATGCGTTGTGCTGTCATTAAACTGGAAAATTGTTTTACAGCGAGTTGGATAATTATATTTTTAGTGCTTAAATGCTCGCCTCACATGGATGTTTTTTTCACATTACATTTTTAAGCCCAGGGGGCTTTAAAAATATATCTTCTTCTTCTTCTTCTTCATCAGCTTTAGTCTCTCAACTGCTGGATATAGGCCTCTTCCTTCTCTTTCCATCCTTCCTTGTTATTTGCTTATTGTAGCCATTTATTTCCCCCCACAGCGGCTATATCATCGGCCCATCTCTTTTGAGGTCTTCTGATGCCTCTTTTATTCTCCCAAAGTCTCCATTTCAGAATTCTGGGAGGCCATCTTGTAGCATCCTGCCTTGCAACTTTATAGCTTCGCTACACGATCCATGATAGCCACTACTCTAGTTCTACGCCTAATTTCGTCATTATTTCGACCCTTACAAACAAAAGTGTAGAAAAGCTCAAATGCATGCAACGATCCATGGAGAGATCCATGCTTGGAGTAAGTATAAGAGATTAGATAAGAGAATTAGAAATGACGAAATTAAAAGAAATCATATGAATATACAATAGATGTAGCACAATAGTGCGGTTGTACAAAGTAATTTAAATTTGTTAATATAAAATACAGTAAGACAAAATACTGTTTGAAAAATGGATTAATTAATTCATTGCAGGTTTTTACAAGAATTTTTTTTATTGTATCTAACAATATACTAGCTAGTACAATGAATGGACACCCACCGCATTCTCCGAACCGATTTATGAGCGAAATTTCCCATATCGGTCCTACTCACACATCGCCAGGTTGACATTTTTTACTCTTAAGGCATCTCCGTACTGTGTCGTTTAAAGGGCCACCAGGCAAGGAGAGGCCTGCAAAAGTCCATAAGAAAGTCTTTATTAAATGAAAATTAAACAAAATATATGATTCAGAATTAACTAATAACTATCTGGTGTAGGTGGCGTTATACGATTAAATAATTCCCTCTATCTCTCAACCCTCGTACTATCCCATAACACCCCTCCCCCACACCCTACCATGCCATCCTCTTTCCCCCATAGTTCTAAGTTATCCGCCATGAAGTTATCCGTTATGAACAGATACCACTAGAAAGCTAATTACTTTGACTTTAGAACTGTTAATTTTAACAGGTAGTGCGTATTTCGGAAAAGGTGCCTTAGTTTTTACCAAAGAAATTGGATACTGTTATATGTTTCTTGCAGATTTTTTATAAATAATCTTTAAAAACTAGGCAAATGGGCATTATTATTTGTAACTACTTAATTTGGTGTGGAAAAAGTATAATTAAATTTTATTTTAAATCCTTACTGAAAATTTATTTTATCTTAGAAATAACTTTTTTTTAATATCATTGAAAGATTTGGCAGTTACTTCGCAGTGCAATATTACAATTTGAAATAATAATTAATAATAATAATAATTATTATTATCCATACCTGATGATGAGAGGGATTGCTCCTCTCGAAACTATATTAGTAATTTAATAACTCATATTGTGCATGTATTACAAAGTAAAATAAAACATATTTTAAATTATTTTTTCTTGTTTTGAAGAATGTTTATTGCGTAAAAATTGCACAAAATCCACTGAGTTCGAAATAGTTATAAACAAAAGTATAAATTAAAATTAATTCGAAATTAAAATAAAACACAAATCACTTTATTTTCACCACTTTATTAGATATAAAATCTACATGTTTCGAGAACAATATTTTCTTCTTCAAACAATCCTGAGGAAGAGAATATTGTTCTCGAAACATATAGATTTTATATCTAATAAAGTGATGAAAACAAAGTGATTTGTGTTTTATTTTAATAATAATATCACCACAAAGTTCAAACCTTTATTCAGAAGAAAAAATATTCTTCGAACAATTAATTCGAAATGTCCCAACGCTTATACGCTTAGTAATTGGAACATATTTATACAAAAACACATAAAGCGACTTTTTTTAAAATTGTATACTTTTAATTATATTATTTTTTTTAAATAAAGATGCGATCACTTGTCGGATCAATCTTCTTAATATTTTTGAACTAACTTAAACGTTTGTCTTATGAAAATAGTACTAAATTGCTGGTAGGAATCTTGGAACGGCGCTCGAACTACCGACCACTGAGCGAGAGTCATAACTACTACACCAATAAACTAACTAACTAACTAAGTAACTAACCATCACGCCGTTTCCCCGCAGGGGTAGGCAGAGAGGATTGAAAGCCACACTCTTCTATCCTGGCACACCACTTTTGCTTCGGCCACATTCATACATCTTCTCGTACAAGTTCTACGGTTGTTGCAGCTTTTAACAGGGCCATCCTCAAACACTTGTTGTATCTGATCATTCCAGGTCTTTCGCGGACGCCCTCTATTTCCGTTGCCTTCAACACTCGCCTTATATATTTTCTTAACCATCCTTTCCTCGTTCATACCATCTCAGCACTCCTTTCTTTATTCTATCTATCACTGTTGGTGTACTGCTTAACAGTACACCAACAAGCTTCTCAATTATTACTTTATTTATTTATTTATTTAGAGTATTCACAAGTTCACAATACAATCAAAGAAAATCAAAGAAACAATCTTGAAATATTCTACTGGAACTCAATTATGAACGTCTCAATATATCAATGTAATTTCAGATCTTAAACGCTAATCTAACCAATTATATAAGCAATAAAACAAAAGAAAAGTGAAATAAACAAAGTATGACGAAAGCAATAAACAAAGTATGAAAATAGTAATAAAAGCAATAAATCAAGAGAAAAGTGAAATAAACAAAGTATAAAAACAATTTTTAAATTAGTTTTTAAAAACACTAGTTTTTAAAACAACAGTTTTTAGATCAACACTCTCCCAAACATCGCATTCTTAATAATACTTGAATTCGTATTGAAAATATATATACTTGTACGGTTCGTTAGTTCGTTACAGGACCTACTCGCTCGTATAATTAAGGAGTTCCCTTGCGATCTCGTTCGGTGTCTCGAAATTGAGAAAGGATGCGACTGTCGTGTTGAATACTTAGGGATCCTGATGCTAATCTTTTCCAGTAGATATGGACAATTGATTTTTCCAGAGCTTTATCAATAATATATAGATATTATATATATATATATTATATATATATATATATATATATATATATATAGATATATATATATAATAAAACCCGTGTTTCCCTATCCGCCAAGTTTTCTCTACAACCAGCCACAACCACCCAACGGTGGTTATGGTGGTGGACAGCCCTTGGTGTCACGTCAAAAATATGCGAGTTTAATGGGGGTGGCTGAGCGTGGGTGGCAGTGGGTGCCGAAAATGTGCTTTCTAGCACATTATTTTGTTACGGGAAGGCCGCAAATGCTTTAGATTGTTTCAAAATAGGCGCGCCGACTGTGACGGTGAGTCTAGAAGACCTGCTCTAGAAAATTCTGGAAGGAGAAGGTTCTAGAAAATTCCCGAAAGTTCTATAAGGTTCTAAACTGAGTGGCGGAATGTCTCGGTATGTCTAGAAGGTTCCTGTACATTCGATAAATTTCTTTTTAAAAGGAGAATGTTCTAGAAGGTTCGCGAAAGTTATATGACGATCCAAACAGTGTATATTATTACTTGTTACAATAATGCCTCAGAATTGGACTATAATGGTCAACCCTTAAGATTGCCAGATGCATTAATGCAGTTGACCCACCCTGGACACGATGCACCCTCAGATCCAGGCTGTCCAGCGCCCGGAGCCGCCACTGCTGGCCCGCCCCTCCCTGCAGGGTGCGGGCGGGGTTCGTCTATAAACTCGCATAAAGGGGATCACGTTTATAAATGCAATTTTCATGCAATGTCGTTATTAGACGGTAGTCGTATTTCCCATCCCGATAATGAAGCGAAAATTAAATTTTGAATAATGTAGTGCGCTATTTTTGAACGTGGGTTACAAAAGGTACTTGTGGGCAAACAAATATTGTTCTGTGTATGAAAACTTTTAAATAGCATGTCAGATACAACGTACATAAAACTGGAAATTAATTAGCGGTTTATTAATTACTGATAAATTAACTATTCAATGTAAAAAGGCATTTCGCACAATAAAAGTCAACGCTATTATATAATCACTCATAAATAAACACTATATTATCGTTGTAACACTTTATTTAACATTCACAAGAACATTTCATCCAGTTTCCGTTCACGGTAATCGGTCCAGTTTATTTCGCCTCTTCCGGTAACAATTTCGCTCGATTTTTCACTTCGATGTCTTCCGCTTCGCAATTTCACAACTGGGCACACTTGGCCGTCGCCTGTTACGCACTTCGCAGTGATTTCGCCCTGTAAAGAACTGTCAACGCGACAATAAAAACTCTCCCGCCGCGTTCGGCGCTCCTATTTATATCTGAGAATGCTGGTCGAACCTCCTAGATATTTACAGTATTTAGTAGACCATTCCCGTGGCTTCAAGGCTTTTCTGTTTTTTTTCAAATGTTCAAAATGCCTCTCGAAGGCCATAGATCACCCTAGGGCCGTTCTAAATTTTTTGGTAGTGTGACAAGTGACGTAAGTGCGTAATTCTTTTTAGCATTTCGTTATCCTGATAATATAAAATTATTATTATAATTGTGGACTCGTAATTTCACTTCACTCCGCCACCGTCCCAAATGTCAAGTTCTGAGTAAATCGCGTTTGAAATTTTCAACTTTCTCCATTTCAAAATTAATTAAAACTTAACTGAACAGAACACCTGTATAAGCATAGTATGTTTTGCATACGTAATATATACATTCGGAATATATGATTTAAAGCAAGATTAAAATTGTGGCAGTGTTGTTCCAGATATTTTGATAATATTTGATATTCCAATACCTAAATAATTCATATAACTTAGAAATAGTACTAGCTAGAGATATGGCAGTCTTACATCATCATAAATACTTGTATTGGCAGCTAGAAACCGGCATTTTTCGGTTTGTGGCGGTGTTGTTCTAGAAGTGCGACATCTAAGCGTTTTTTTTTCTAAATATACCACTATGTGCCGGTTGTTTGATCATTGGTAATGGTAAAAGTCAAGCTGAAAGCAAAGATTTTTACTAAAACGGATTGTTTGATTCGTGGAAAATACAAAAACCTATGCTTTTTCTCAATTGTTACTCTTATTAATGATCTTATTCTTAGCGTTCTAAGTTGTATTTTCACTCTCAACCCTCGTTTATTTAATGTAATTACGTATTCTCGTGCTGTATACGTTCAATTGACTTTGGCTGCCATGTTGGCTATCAGCACTTTGTTTACCAATGCTGTAGGTTCTTCGGCTATAATAATCACCGACATCATGATTGTCAACTATCTTTTTCTGATATCTCATAACCTGTCCGAGAAATACTAGTTTTATGATTTTTATTGTTTAAAATACTTTACAGCTAATAAAATTTTTATTTATTTATTAATCCACTTCGCAACATTTTTTCAATAAAAACAAAATAATTTTGTGGTAGCTATTTTTTTTTCAGACAATATTTATTTATGTAGATAAAAAAATAACCCATAACCAAGTTTTTATTATACTCCCTTTCTCATTGAAACAGGTTTCGCGCCTACCCCATGCGTCGGTTTCGAAAATTAAACAATATATAAATCGTAAAAATTTCGAAAAATCTAAAATTATTCTATAAGTATTTTTTTTTTAATGAAATTTGTTAGATCATTTTTATCGTCGCCACGAGTCTGCTTGCAAAGTTTCAGCTCGATTGGATCACGGGAAAATGGTTAATAATCGATCCAAAGTTTTTTCGGCAGACAAGCAGACGCTACGAGTTAAAACAAAGGGAGTAAAAAGAGAACACTTTAAATAAATAATAAATTAAATTAAATAATTTATTCAATTACCCTATATTTATTTTTTGCTTTTGTTAATATCTTTACTTCTAATTAGATGTTTTAAATAACCTTGTATTCCTTGATAATTCAATAAAAAGTGGTTTCATACAAAGTGTTTTCTTTTACAAACATAAAATTTTCATTCATCTATCCAGTTTATTTCGAGCGTTCTTCTGTTGATTAATATCTCAAATGCTTCAAGTCGCCAAATTATTTCTTAATAATAAGTGTCCTTGCTCCGTCCATTAAATAAATTCAAAAACACATAACGTCTGACCATTTTCATGCGAATAAAGGTAAGGCAAGCTTGCTCAATGTATTATTACTTAGGATAGTATTTTCAATCTATTCTCTTCTAACACACTTCCTAAAGAAGTAAATAATTTTTCCACCTTGGAAATAATTTTCGTGCGTGAGTGGTATTATAAAGATGTTTTATCTCCAAATAATCACTTTGCCTATTTTTAAATATTTAAATAAACTTAATTTTTATTTATGTTTTTCAAATTATTCATACATTTTTACAACATTATTTACTTTATTTATATTTATTTATGAAGGGAACTTGATTCAAAACAAAGCATTTACTTTTTAAGTTTGCATATTTCAACACAGACATTTTGTTGAGATAGGCATGGTTTAAGATTTATTTTATGTTTAAACTTGTATTATTAAATAAATAAATTACTATTATATTTAAAATTAACAAACTTTCATTAAAGTGGTTTATACAATACAATGTTTATTATTTTTAAGTTAATAACCATAAAACTAACTCTATCAATATCCAATATAAATAAATAACTAATTAAATTAATAATTGAGTATTATATTTTACAATAAAATGTCTATTTCCATGTCTATTAATTTGGAACAAAAAATAAATAAAATAAGATGCGCACACGGAGTATATGTCACATCAATATTCTAACTATATTGAAATATAGCTAAATGTTTGTTCTATCAAAATATGTAGGTAGCTTGCTCATCTCCTGGAGCGATGCTCTAACCCCCGACCAACTGTACCATCGAGAAAAGTAATATATATTTATTAGTCGCGATTTTCTTTTAAACCCTTCGTTTTAACAAAAATAAAATTGAGCATATCTCCAAATCGAAAAATATTATGACTTATTTTAAAAATACTTGGTACATTTGATGTCTTGAAAGTGCCAATGCTCAGAGATATAAAAATATCGGGAATTTTAACTTTCACAAAGATCATTTTATTGCAATGGAAAGTCTTGATAAGAGAGTAGGTACCTCTGAGCTCAAACAATACATTTTTTGAAAAAATATCAGAGATTTACAACAGTTTGAAAAGTGCTTAAAAGTTTCGGAAAACTATCGTAAACTTTATGGGGAGACACTTTGAGATGAAGAAAAGTGTTTGTAAATTTTTAAAATGATTTATGTATCAATATGTCGCACTAAATATTAGAGTTCAGTGTCAACTACACTCATTCAACACTAACACTTAAACAGTGAATGGTCATACTAGACCTAGTACCACATTTATCGTCTTGTCTGCGACAGATGAGCCAATGATAAAATATAGGAGTGGTGTGCTAGGACAAAAAATCAAATCGTTCTATCCTTTTTGATTACCCTGTTGTATCTAGTGAGATAGTTAAATGAATTTCAAAAATATATTGGGAAATAGAAAAAGAAATTGTAGAACTCCATAATCACACATATGGAAATAAAAACACTTTAAGTTCTATATTAAATTTAATTTTTTGAGACGCGTTTCGCCTTATGACGGAATTGTAAATATCAGATTGACCATGTACCAAGACGCAATCAGCATAATTTTTAAAAATTATTTCTAATTTTATAGGTATTCTGGTTCCCGTGTTTTCAGTAGTAAATAGTTTTTGACAAATTTTATCAACATGATTAATGTAGTAGGTAGTTTTAATTAAAACTTTTCTGAAAAATTCATTTCATGGATATCTCATCTTGTTTCAAATTGGCTTGTCTATGTATATGTTACAGTAAATCTCTGTTTCTAGTGAGTCTATATTTTTACTGGCATTTTAGGGAAATTATATTCAAAGTCATTCTTATCATATCCAAGCAGATTTTCACCAATACGAATTAATAGAAACTAGTGAAAAATATTTTAACTGATATCTTACTACTGAAATTATATTCGTTTCCAAACTTCTTCTTCTTTTGGTGTCATGTCAGGTCCCCCCAACGTCGACTATCACCCGAGAGAAAGCGTCCCTGTCCTGGGCAGCACGAAACAGCTTTCCAACACTTCTTATGCCCGTCCAGTCGCGTATATTGCGGAGCCAGGAAATTTGTCTCCTTCCAACACCTCTACGACCCTCTATCTTGCCCATAAGAATCAGGTGGAGCAATTCATATTTTTCTCCTCTGAGCACATGACCCAAATACGATACCTTTCGGATTTTGATATTTGTCAGCAACTCTCTATTCACTCTAGCTCTTTGAAGAACTCTTGTGTTGCTGACCATATCCGTCCAGGGTATCCGGAGCATTCTCAGATGTATCCACATTTCGAACGCCTCCAGCCGGTTCATGCTACTCACTTTGAGGGTCCACGATTCCACTCCGTACAGCAGGACTGACCATATATAATATTTGACCAGTCGCTGTCGAAGTTTCCGAACTGTCATTTAAATTTGATATTATATACAGGATATTAGTAACGTAACCTAATCTAACCTAAGAAATGCGTGCATTCGTGGACAAAATATAGTTTCACCGACACTGCGCATTGAATCTGTAAATTCACTAATTGACATGTTTTCACTGCCCCACAGGGTAAAATATATTTCTACAAGTGAAAATATAGACTCACTAGAAAAACATATTCTTTGTGACAAATATATACTCGTAGACAGAGTCAATGGTACCTAAATATGACTCTATTTATGTATAACGTAAATCACGTTCTTCATATTTTTTGCCTTACCTATTCAATTTCACGTAGGCTTTCTTTGTTGTGTGTAGGCACCAGGAACGTCGCGCACATATTTCATGATGTTTATTTTTTGGAATACGCGGTGATTCAGGGTTCCCACTAGCATTGTACTGCGAAGGAAATTAACCGATTAACAAATTTGTCATGAATAAAAAAAATTCACCACAGTAATTGTTTTGTGAATTTTTGAAGTTACAAACAATAAATACAAAATTGTTATTTTTTTAATTTTTTTTTTATTAGGTTCTATTTATATACAATTTGTTTAATATAATAGTATGTATGTATAATGATATTGTTGATATTATTGTTCTTAGTCCTCCTCACTAGGGGTTCCTGTGCTGAGGCGGACTAGTTTATACTTATTTATTTTCTATTTTTAAATTACTGCGTAGTTTTCAATACTCCTTCTTATTTATCTGCATCGACTTGTTTTAGCCATGCTTTTATCTTTTTTTCGAACTCTTCAATCTTTTCAATATTTTTGAAGGTTGGGGGAAGGATGTTGTAGAGTTTTGTTGCAAAATAGATATAGCTTCTTTGGCCAAAAGTTCTGTTGTAAGTTGGTGTATTTTTATTTACCATTTTACTGCCTCTCGTATTGTATGCCGGTGTTCTATTGTTTTGTTTTGTGTTTAAATTGGTGTAAGTGTATTCATTAATAATACTCGGAAGTCAGTTTTCTGTGTGCGTGTATTTTATGTAGTTGATTAATAATAATCATCGTCATCGTCATACTCTTATCTTAGTAGGATCAAAGGCTCAGTAAGGTGCTTCCACTTGTCTTTTGCTGATTCCGTATGTGTTAACAAGTCAAGACCTACCCTGTTTTTGTACACTTTTTTGTTGTTGCTTTTCTCAGTTTAATCGGTGGCCACCCACCGGTCGCCTGCCTTTCTAGGTCAACAAGAGGATACTTCTTGGCACTCGTTCCTCTGGGATCCATAGCACATGTCCAAGCATAGGCTCCTTTCCACTCTGCCAATCAGTGTGACCCCAGCTACCCCCTAGGAAACTCGATTCAGCGGCAGATTAATAATGTGAAATTGTATATTATTTTTAAGAGCATTTAAGGTTGATTTCGACAGAAAGATTAAAGCCCCAGACCACGGTAAAAAAATTTTGTTCGTCATTTTGAAAAAGGCTCTTACCAAATATTTTAAAGAAATTTGTAAATTTGACGGAGATACGGCGGTTTATGTGAAATCGTTCGAAGCGCACGACCGCGCCGAGTGGCAGATGTGCGGCTGTCGAACGGCTCTGCTACCTGGCCACCCTTTGTTGATGAGTCTCTGGATGCTCAGGAGCTATTGTATGGTCCAGCAATAGCTGACTAACGGTGAAAAACAAAAAAAGAGACGGATAATTCTTTTTATTTGTATGTTGAAGTATCCTTCAGCAAAATTTTGAATTCGTTTTTCTCAAAACTACGTTCTTCCGCCTGGTTGACAACATGTTAAAAAACTATGCATCCGATTTGCATGCGCCATGTCTTAATCTGTTTGAAAATCCAGTCTCTAAGAGATTTTGTTATAAATTTTGTTATTATAACTTCTATTTTTTTTATGAACTATGAAAATTTTCCATGTAAATCTGAAATAAAAATCGCTGGTCCGCCATTATGTTTTTTCTTAGATATCGAAATTCCACTGCGTGATGCTGTAAACCTATATGTCTAGTTTCTAAATATATTTCTATTTTATTTTTCTGATAAACCGTATGGCTTAATTGCTGTCAACTGTCGCCGAGCAGCAATTTCGTCGGAGTGCTCTCTTGGGAGTAACGTATATCGCAAACTATACTTTAGATTCGAATACAAAAGATTGTATACAGTTTTCTGTATGTATATATTGACTATGAGTATTAATAAAAAAATTCCATGTATCATTTGCTTGAATATAATTACGAAAAATACACCCTCATACTGTTTTTATAGACACGATGAATCCCGTAGTTCTTTTTTTAATGAATATAATGTATTTATTTCCGCGCATTAGGGCATCAACTATTATTTAAAACTAAGTTTTGCATCAAAATTTAAGTTGTAATCAGATATCGATAAAATTTTGAAAACTGATTCTGCTAGTTCTAGTGCCAGCCTAATTCACCATCAATGTTTCAAAGATATATTAAATAAAATATATATTTTGTATAAATATATCGATAAAATACATATACCGAACTTATTAAAGTTAGCGAGCCTGTCCGCTACCTGCCTAACTTGGCTAACTAACTAACCAACCCGCCGTTTCCCCGCAGGGGTAGGCAGAGAGGATTGAACGCTACACTCTTCTATCCTGGCACATCACTTTTGCTTCGGCCACATTTATACATCTTCTCATACAAGTTGCGGCTTTTAATAGGGCCATCCTCAAATACTTGTAGTATCTGATCGTACCAGGTCTTTTGCGGACGCCCTCTATTCCTGTTGCCTTCAGCACTCGCTTCATATATTTTCTTAACCATCCTTTCCTCGTTCATACGTTCCACATGACCAAACCATCTCAGCACTCCTTTCTTTATTCTATCTACCACACTGCAGCCGGCATTGCATTCATTTCTAGTTTGTCCATTCCTCCCTCTATCGAACAAAGATTATCACACAAGCGTCTTAGTGAACGAATTGCCACCTCGTTCAGTCTACTTTAATTCCTCTTTTGCCAATTCCAGACATCAGGGTTGGCACTAGAACGCTATTATGTACCGCTGTGTTGCTTCCTTTGACAGATTCTTATTGGCCAATTCTGACAGATTATTATTGGCCATTCTAACTTGGCACGTATATAAATATACCTATTTTGAGATAGGTAGCAATTATCGATTCTTTTGCCAAATGCAATACTGATGATTGAATTTAAAAAAATGCCAAATGATAACCTGTTTCGGAAAGGCGCTAAATCCCCGAGTCCCCCTTTGTCTGCGCCATCGAGCCTCCCGCTGAGCACGGCCTGAATGATTAACGTGTTTTAATGCCGGGCGCCATTATTTCGAAACTTTTGCAAAAGTTTTCACTTCCGGCGGCCCTGGAACATCGGCATTATGTGACTCGCAGAGTAAATAGAGCTCCCATGATAGCGCCGTATGACATTACAGCTTCCCCCCGGGTAGGGAATAAATGCGGCCTACTTTTGGTAATCCCCCGAGACCCGCGGAGCCTCCGTGTGATTTAAGGAATCTATGAAAGGGCGAGGGGAGAAATATAAAGTTATATTTGTCGCGAATATTATCCAATCACAGTGAGAACACTCTGTAATGTTGTCTTGGGACTTTAGATCCAGATAGCGTGGTACACAATTTTTCTTTCACTTTCGTATCTTTTATAACATTAAAAAAGATATTGACATTTAATATATCGACTTAATAATAAAAGGTTAATTATAAAATATATTACGGGTTACAAGGCTGGAAAATGCAATTAATTTCGAGGTACCTAAATTAAATTGTCTTTTGGACAAAGACAATTTAATTTCACTGCCCGCTTGTTTTTAACAAGTTACCAAATGAAAGTAAAGAAATTAAAATACACAAACTTTTTAAAGATCGTATCACTAATTTTATAAAAATATCAGGTAGAAGGTATGCTGAAGAAGTGATCCGCCTTTGACCTCTAAATAGGGAAAATCCGCTTTATATAATTTCAAGTATACTCTAATATAGTATTTATTTTTGCATCTACTTAGATTTTTTATTTTTTGTATCTTTGTATTTATTTTTGTATAGGTATACTTAAATTTTTATCTTAATTTTATTTGTATATTTTCTTTTATTTTAGATTTAAGTAACTTACTCAATTCTTTCTGCTTTCTTTTTTACGTTTATCCTTCTTAACTATTGTTATTTGTTACTATTACATAACTATCGAATGAGAATAACTGCCACAGAACAGGTTTTACCTAGTGCGGTAGTTATTAGTAACTTATATTTAAACAAATGTAAAATAAACAATAAACAATAAAACAATAAAAAAACAATAAACAATATTGCTTAATACTTCACTTTAAAAATAAAGAGCTATTGTTACCACCTGCAAAATCTATGTTTCGTATTACATGAGAAGGACTATATATGTGGGGTATAAAAGCAAAGACAGTAATATCCAGAAAATATTGAATGCAGTATGATTGCCGAATGAGGATTATTAATTTAGAATATACTGAATTCGAAATTTAAATTGATAGAAAACATGATTTTGAAAGGGATAGATATGTAAAATCTATAATTCAATAAATTCTAAATTAGTAATCCTCGGTGACTGCATTCAAAACATTTTTTTTTTGGAATTGTTGACTTTGCTTTTATACCCCACATATTATGTCGCTAGCGTAGTCCTATCAAATATATGAAAGGTTTTCAGATTTGGAACATGTATACAAGTTTAAAAATTTGATAATGTGTGGATTTTCTTGCGATGGAATTGGTGAACGTAGCATTGTGTAAAGTGATGCCAGCGCATGCAGGTCGCGAGCCCTGAGCCGTCCTTTAAAAAGATTTCCATACACATCTATTTTAATTAATAATTATCCCTCTGTGGAAAAAACACAGTAATTGTGTTCTCAGAACAGATATATAAAAATTTTGTTAAACTTATTAATATTACTAATATTTAAATCATTAACTTTGTGGTTAGACATTATAACAGAATGTTAGTTAACTTAGTAAAAGCCACTACCAGATCTGGTAGTGGTTTTGACTAAGTTAACTAACATTATGTTATTGTTAAAGATATAGTTGCTCGGGACGTCTACTTTACGTTGGCGACAGCGGAACGGAAAAAGGGACAAGACAGGAGTGCAGGACTTACCTTCAGATTCCTATTTTGTTCACATTTCTGGGCTGTTTCAATATGTGAAAGTTTCTTCAAACTTCTATGGCTAGTTTTAGTTTTAATACGAAGTTCGCGGAGGTTGATTGTTGATAAAATTCGAGAGTGGGAACTATATGTGATGTACTATGGTAGTAATGTATACGTCGGTGTTGGTTTCTTTCAGTTTCTACTTGAGAGGTAGAAAGGTATATGACGGTTATCGGTCAAACGTCAAACGTAAATACAAGTCCAACGCGACAATGACAATTTTTCCATAATTTTACATCAGTACGCTGTGGGAGAAGAAATTAAGAAGTGCATATGAAACAGATTCTTTTTATAAGCTTTAGATACAGCATTTGAAGTTATTTCATGTAAGTTTAGTCGAAACATGAGAATTGTGAGGTTACGTTTGGGATAGGTACTTCGGTAATCTATTTGAAGCTCAGCCAAACCAGATAGCCTGAATAAGAAGGCACCAGAGAAATCAATCTCTTTTCTAAAGACATTGCAGACATCGGACACCCCAAATAAGAGCATTTACTTTGAGAGAGATATGTATGACGTACCAGCTATGCTTACCGCCAGCGCATTCGCAGGTAAGCCTACTTTTAGGTGTGGTAGGAAGAAAAATAGGGGATGACACCGGGATTTAAGTTAGGTTAGGTTAGGTTAGTTTACAGAAATCGATGCCATGCGCCAAGTGTGTGTTTTCGGAAATAAAAATAAAAAAACTTCCCCCCTGTCCGCGCTTCCTACCCCCGCAACACATCTCTCTTCCCTCTGCGTCTGCCCCACCGTTCCCCCTTACCCGCGCATCCTCTCATCCTTGCTCTGAAAATATACCTCTAGAAAGCCCTTTACTGAGCCTTTAGATCCAGCTATATGTTTGAGTATTTATAAGAGTATACAGGGTGTCTCATAGAATTTTACAGGTAGTAAAATTGCATGCATAAAACTCCTGCCTTGATGAGTCGAAAATGTTGGAGCAATCATGATTCAATATTAATAGTTATGGAGATATATAAATTATTATTTTTTTTTACTTATTTTTGCAAAATTTGAACTTTCATTACAGTAACTTATGTCGATTATGAAAAATTCATTCGCTTTAATACATGTCGAATAAAATGATAAAAACCTTGCAAAAAATTAAAATAGGATATGAGTAGCTTGTTGGTCTTGTGGTTAGGTCTTTCGCCTCGTGATCTATTTTTTTTAAAGAAATTAATTTTTTTACGAGATTTTTATTATTTTATTTGAGTTGTATTGAAGCGAACGAATTTTTCATAATCGATATAAGTTACTGTCATGATAGTTCAACTTTTAAAAAAAAAATAGCCAGAAATATTTAAAAATAAAGCGATCTTCGATATTGCATATCTCCATAACTTATTTATTTTAGGTTTAAAAATGTTCTTAGGTTTTCACGGCAGTTCAGAATCTTCTGTGTAGAGTTTTCTGGGATATTCTGCCGTGTATACGTGACCTCTCTGGCCGACGTTTCGGATCCCATTGTAGGGTCCATCATCAGGTAGGTAAACATTAACAGGGATGACGGTCTTAAGTTAAAAACCTCGTGGTATCGGGCGCTGCAGGATAAATCATATCGACGATCCGCACAGTCCGACATCCGTTAGTAGATAAAACAGTGACATAACGCTACATCAATATCTGACAACACCTGTCTCCGACACACTACATCAAAACACACACACACCCTGCTTTCGACACGGTACTGCAATCCAGTACTTGATCTAACACAAACTAGGACACACCTAGACTTCGGTACGGTATTGCAAGGCCTTAACCTACACTTCAACACAAACTTCACTTCACAGAGGTCACATATACACGGCAGAATATCCCAGAAAACTATACACAGAAGATATTTTCGGTTTATTGGTTGCAGGTCATGGTTGCTTGGATATTTTTGACTCATTATCAGGACAGGAACCACCTGTAAGATTTTTAATACTATTTTTGAGACACCCTATATACTATGTTGTAGACAGAATGTTCTAGTGCATTGCGCCAGTGCGGTTGTTAGCCATACCGGGTGTACTCGTATGACACAAAGGATGACGTAGCAATAACTAAGTGCATTGCATGCATCCCGCTGTGTACCCAACGCGGGGGTCCGAGCAGGCGGCTGGATTAACGGACTAAGGGATCAACCCTGAACTCCAACCTCATCGTATTAACGAAGAGGAAGGGGCTGCTTTAAACACTACTTTTGATGTAACATAAAGAACATAAAGAGAAGCATAAAGAAGAGAGGAAAGCCTCTTACTTTCCTGCAATATGTGGCAGTGATTTCGTGAAAAAGGACGGAAATGCGTGACAGGGAATAAGACGCGCGCAATCTCATTTAACCAATGAGCGCGCGCGGAACACGCGCGATGGACAACACATAATCGTTTATAAACAAATCAATGTTCCGCAAGCGCCATCACAGCGAAATGCACACTACCAGCCAATGCTTCTGATTTTGTATATATACAGGGTTATTTATAAAACATTAATAACCTCGCAGGGCTATATTCCTGCCTTGATTATGAATCGAAAATGTTCAAGCTATTGTGACCTAATATCAATAGTTAAGGAGATACGCGACATCAAAGTTTGCATTTTTTTCAATATTTCTGACTTAATTTTTGTAGATCGTTGGATTATCATTACAGTAACTCATATCGATTACGAAAAATTCATTCGTTTAAATACACGTTAAATTAAATTGTAAAAACCCCGAAAAAATTCCAATTGGAATGTTTTTCAAACGGAATTCGAAAGTTTTTATTTTTTTATTTGACTTGTGTTAAAGGGAATGAATTTTTATATTCAATATAAGTTACTACGATGATAGTCCAACGTTTTACAAACAATAATTCAGAAATATTGAAAAAAAATGCAATCTTTGATGTCGCATATCTCCTTACCTATTGATATTAGGTCATAATAGCTTGAACATTTTCGACTCATAATCAAGGGAGGAATATAGTCCTGCGAGGTTATTAATATTTTCCAAATAACCCTGTATATGTTGCGAGGCTGGTGTCGAGCGTGTGGATGTTGTAACTTTGATATATTTTGGTTTGTATCTTCGAAACTATCTAATAAATACTTAATTTTTTTACATTAATGCAAACAATAATGAATGATTTACATTCTCAAATTTTGTGTAATTTATGTGATTATTTTAAAATATTTATTCTAAGTTTTCGTGCAATATGTATGGCGGCACACTTCCGCCATCTATGAAAATAAATAAAAACATATAATTGACCAAACATTTTTGTAAACAAAATATACGGTACCTACCTAGTGCGGCAAATTCAATAATTAATAAATGCACATACATTTTCTTTACTTGCATTTATTAATTAATAAATATATAGGTATTTGCTTTTTAAATTTTTGATGTTAATTTCTGTTTGATATTTTTAATTGTGAGACATCATATGTTACACATCATATGCGACTACTTAAGGCTCGCCCGTTTTTACTCCCTTTATATTAACTCGTAGCGTCTGCTTGCTTGCTTGCCGGCTTGCCGCCGAAAAAATTTTGGAACGATTTTTGACCCTTTTCCCGTGATCCAATCGAGCTGAAACTTTGCAAGCAGACTCGTGGCGACAATCAAGAAGATCTTTCAAATTTAAAAAAAAAAAATAATAATTATAGTATAATTTCTGATTTTTAGAAATTTTAATGATTTTTTCAAATTGGAATCATTACAAAAGTTTGATTACTAGCAAAGCGGCCCGATAACGTCGCGGAATATTTTCTAATTTTGAATTACTCCGTCGGTAGGTATACATAATAGGTACTTCACAACGACTTTCAAAAATCTAAATTGACTGACAAATGTTTTTAGAATTTAATCTTCAAAGCATGAAGTTTCTTATCAAAGCTCAAAACATCTGACATTTTAGAAATATATTAAATTACCGTAAGTTTAGTGTTATGTTATATGTTTTAATTCGTCTTTAATTGTTGTTATATTTTACAAAGAAAGGGAATATAATAAAAACTTGGTTTTTATGGGTTACCTTTTTACTCCCTTTATATTAACTCGTGGCGTCTGCTTGCTTACTTGCTTAACGAAAAAACTTTGGATCGATTTTTAACCCTTTTTCCGTGATCTATTCGAGCTAAAACTTTGCGAGTAGACTCGTGGCGACGATCAAGAAGATCTATCAAATTTTCGTCAAAAAAAATCATAGTATAATTTTGGATTTTTCAAATTTTTAATGTTTTTTTTGTACAAATCAGTAAGTCGTATGGAATTCCGACGCATATGGTAGACACGAAAATGAGTATTGTAAAAACTTGGTTTTTACGGGTCACTTTTTTTTAATTCAAGTCAAAATGATTTATATGCCATTCCCCAAGGGATAAATTTCAAAGTCCGTGGAGACAATTTTTTATTCAAAATTAATCAGTCAACTAAGAATTTATAGCGTCTCTGCGATTGACTCGGCGAAAAGAAATAAATGAGCGTAGATATGAATTCTAGCCATAACAAAGGAACCCCCTTTCAGCGGTGTTTTCTTCCTGTAACTTTTATTATGGAACGGAAGGGATAAAAACTCCCTCTGACGCAGGGGTTTTTTTGTTTGAAGACACGAAGGAAATAAAGCTCACGGAAACTTCCTACTTACGACGAGAATGTGAGTGAAGTTAGGAGATAAAAATGAACCTGCTGCTTTAATTGCGTTTAATGAATGTTTTTATTTTGTTGTTGGTGTTGTTTACTTAAACACAACAGGGAGAACTGGAAATGTACGTTAATCAGGTAGTTAAACGATCGTGATTTTCTTTTGTAGTATTTTGATGACATTTTTAAAATCCCGGGACTCGAGACAAGTTGTTATATTATTAAAATAAAACACAACTCACTTTGTTTTCACCACTTTATTAGATTATACAATCTACATGTTTCGAGAACAATGTTCTATTCATCAGGATTGTTAGCGTACTAAAAATTGAAAAAGTTAAACCGTGCAAGTGTGTTACGGTGAAGAGGAGGATGAGGAGGGGAGATCGGAGGCGTTAATTATTAGGAATCTGAAGGGGATGGAATCTTAAGGAAAAATGTTAATATTAATTAAAATATACTAAACACTCAGACTAAATTTGTGCACAACCCACTATTGAATATTTTTCCACTTAAGACATTCCTAATAATTAACACCTCCGACCCCCTACCCTCATCCTCTCCTAATCTTCCTCTTCACCGTAACACACTTGCATGGTTTAACTTTTTCAATTTTTTGTACACAAACAATCCTGATGAAGAGAACATTGTTCTCGAAACATGTAGATTGTATAATCTAATAAAGTGGTGAAAACAAAGTGATTTGTGTTTTATTTTAATAATAATATCACCACAAAGTTTAAGCCTTCCTTCAGAAGGAAAAATATTCTTCGAACAATTGTTATATTATTTTTTTATTAAAACTAATTAAGTGATCAAAATATAGTTAGATACTTTGAAGATCCATAGTCCAACATCTTCCATCCATCCATGTGTCGATAATAGAAGGTATGAATAAAAATGGAATTTAGTTTTCTTCTTAAAATATATATTTTTTTACGCTTCTACAGGCCAAGAGACCCAATTACAGAAGCGAAACACATCACAAAATACCCAGACTTGAGTAAATCAAATAGATTAATTTTGACCTCACCGGGACTCGAACCTAGAACCCTCGGTGTGGGAAGTCAGTGTCATGCCCACTGGGCTACGAGGGCCGCCATGTTCAATATTCAGTACAAAATTTTAAACGTTCGTTACTGAATAAAGGAGAAAGTATATTATTAAGGATAATAAATATGCGCCCACTCCTTATATTTTAAATTGAAATAATTGGTTCAGACATATTAATTTTATATTGAAATTAAAAATGATTTAATAGTTTTACGAGAGAATATTGTATTATATGAATTACAAAACAATCGTATGATTACTGAAAAAAATTGAAGGTGCATGTACTCATGTACGCGCGGTAGAAATTATACTTTTTAGCATTTCATGGTCTCGCATTCCCGCTACACGCTGCTTCCCGCTACACGCGTTCCCGCTAAAATGCACAAGTTGCACGTGCGCAACTTCCGTTATAACAAAAATTTTGCCCTCAATACGCCAAAAGAAGATAACTTCAAAAATTCACAGGAATAATATACGAATTTAATATACAAATCCTATCATTAAATATGAATACAATAAATATTTGTATTTGTTATATTAATATCGGTATTGTTTTCTGGACTATTCTGCCGCGAGTCTTCAACATCTCTGGCCGCGGTGCGTTGCATCAGCTCCGATGGTGGACCCTGCAATGGAATCGGATATGTCAGCCAGAGAGGTCGGAGACGTGCAGCAGAATAACCGAGAAAATTCGAAAAAGTGAAAGATTTTAAAGATCCTTGTCTCCTCAATCCTAAAAAAATATCATTCATTTACTCAAAAGGTAACCCAGGTTTCAAGGTATATTTGTTATGCGACTTATCTTAAAGTAATTCAGAAATAAGTCCTCCTCATTTAGCTATGTAACCATTTTCAGAAAAAAGATTACTCAATAAAAAAAAGTATTTACAAATATGAATTTTTGTTTCAGATACAATGGGAACCATCATAAGCATGATTCCACCGTAAAATCTCGGAGATCAATCACGTCATAGCGGATCATGAGTCTGTTACCCGAGACCAGCCCCGGCAGGGACGAGGGAAGAGGAACGGAGAACCAAAATGTTAGAAAATCCAATCCTACATCAGATCCCGAAATCAACGGGACGCCCGTCGACAAAAATGCCGACCAAAAACCCAGCAGAAACTCCAGCGAACTACTGAGACTCGTGTACGAACTACCGACAGACTTCGCCGAAAACGAATGGGACAACAAAGAGAATAGCCAAGAACTGCAGAAAAACTCCAACAATCAACACAGTAATGAAGCTGATTATAATATCAAACTGGCTTCAAGTAACGAAAGGTTTAGCGGAACAATCATGACTGCCAGAGCTAAGATGGAGGAGAGGTCCAACAACATGCTCACTGTAACAACCAACGTTTCTTTGAAGGACGTGATGAACTCCAACAATGCGTTGAGACTGAACAGGACCGCGAGGAGTGAGCAGGTAGACTCCGAGAAACAGTTGACAAATGATGAAGTTGAAGGAGGTGCATTTAGGAATAATGGTTTTAAAAATAAAACTATAAGTGTTATAGAGTGCGCTAATCCTGTGGATATAAGTAGTTTAAACAATGTTAATTCCAACAACAACATTCTAAGCATGTCACCTACAAATTTTTCAAACGGTTCTAAAGACATATCACCTAATAATAACACGATCGAAAGGGACAGTTTCTCCGAATCTACCTCCAACACGACTATAGTGTCCAGAGGAAAGCCGCTTAGTCCGAATCCTTACAATTGCGGTTCCAGTAGAAATTTCTCGTGCAGTCCTGTCGAAATGTCTTCTCATCCGCCATCCGAGGTCACCGAAGAGGAAATGAACGCTCTGACTAGGACCTTGAACAGTAATCCAGAGTTGTTGGAAAAGTGGTTGAGAGAAAAGGCGAGTCCTGACATATTAAGACGAGTTCACGCGATTTCAGAACCACCATTGGTGAATTCGGGTTCAAAAAGGACTTCCGTGACTTCTGAACTGTTTCAACTTTGGCTGGCGTCCTCTCCCGTGAAGGTAATATTTTCAAAGTTTTTATTTACTTAGGTGTAATATCACTGATCTCCAACAAAAATAAACGAAATTAAGGGTTTATGCTGGAATTTTGAAGAAGCATTAACATTCCAGAACACTTCCATTAATATTATGATGATAGCGACAGTAACTGCTAGTTATTTGTTTTTTCATTCTTAGGTGTTATTGGAAAAACGTAAATATTTAGAACTGTATTTAATTAACGTACCCTCGCGTGTGCGGAACATTTTTGGTAGATTGCCGTGTGGAGGTGCAGTATAAAAATTATTTACAGCCCGGGGGAAGCTTAAAAGCTCGCGTGGATTTGTAGTTATGACCTACATAAATGTATATTTGTAATCAACGGAATTAATTAATTAATTAGTTGATTGTTAAAAGCTTCAATGGCTCTTTTGTAGGGAAAGATTCATCCATTAGTTATTGTGTTAAGCGTTTGATGGCTTCGACTGTCAAGGGTATTTCGTGGTCTCTTGTCTCTTCTCTCATTGTCTCGGAGACCACCGGATGACTGTCTATCCTCTCAGAAAAATGATGTCTTCTTCTTCTTTCTCTTCACCCGCTTCCCATTTCATTTGCGGTTGGCTCTCCTTACTACATTTCCAGGATTCCCAATTCCGGGCCATCGCTTCATTCAACTGGGCATTCTTCAGATCTTCCTTCACACTTCTCCACCACGTGGCGCTGTATCGACCTTTACCTCCTTTTGTTTCTTGTGTGTTTGAGTGCGGTATGCACTGCATGATCCCCATGCCTCATTGCATGGTCACACCATTTTAGATTCGATTCCTTCACCTTTTCAGCACTAGGGATCACCTTTCTATGCTAATTTCTCACTTTGCCAAGCCTTGTTATGCCCCCAGACCATCTGAGCATTTTAATTTCACTGGTGTAGAGTTTTCGCTCGTGTATCTTCTTTATTGTCCAGCATTTTGAGCTGTAGATCATTGCAGGTCCTACTGCAGATTGTTTACTCAGCAATATGACGTATTTAAGCTAAATACTTATTCGTATTTTTTCACTATGCTGCATTAGCTTTGGCATCATCTATTAGTTTCGTCACTATTGTTATTCCACTAAAATTTCATTACGCCGAAGTTCTCGCGTTATGAAACTAGACTAGCTGGAGTTACTGAAGAAATTAAAAAGCCTGACATTTATTGCCAAAGAGAGGAATACTAACCATTCGATTACACGAGCGTTGTAATATATAACTAACTGTCACGCCTTCTATCCTGGCACAAAACTCTTGTCTCATTCAAATTTACACATCTTCATGATCATACCACGCTTTCCACCGACGTCCTCGTTTTGTTGTACCATCAAGTCCAAGTGCTCGTTGTGCATCATTCTTATTTCCCTTCGTTACCACCTAATTGTCTTTTTTTACTCTGTTCAAAAATATAAACATTTACTTCTATTGAACTAACCATACAATAACATATTAGAAGCATAGAGGATAACATAAATAGATATCGGAATGCACAGGGTCTGAAAGATCAATTACTTTGTTAAATCTCTCGCTTTTCCAATTACCAAAGCTTTATTTTTCCTCGACGAATCCTTTCGTGGCCTACAAATTGGACAGATCAGTCAAAGGACTACCAATAGCTTAATAATACCCCGATCGCTCTGTAAGAGCAGGACGAAGTACTAGGTGTACACACTACACGTCCAATACCACTGCTTCGCTCTAATTGCGGTCGTTTATCTCTCAACGTCTCTATTGACTCGCCAAATAGCTTTGTTTCTCTGCAATGACAGTTTCATTTGGTTTCTTTTTCGTTGTTAGTTCTCTGTAGTCCCGTTCATATGTCATATGGCACTCTATGCAAAAGAAAAAATGCAATTACTATAATTAAAATACAGACCTTAATAATAAATCAAAATTTTTACTACCAGTGAGTCGTTATATTCGTATAAAACGTACAGTAAAATTTATATGATACAATAGCTCAAATACTACTACGAGTATGAAATAATTTTCATTAATGTGCGAGTATTAGTCGTATAAAAATTTTATATTAGGTCCTTACATATGAAATTGGCGTTTAGTATGGGAGGAACATAAAACCGATTTTTTTAAATTATAATATACTTATTTAATCAAAGTAGGTACCATTGCTATCTATGCACTTTTGCCATTTCATAGGTAGTTCATCGATCCCTTTACTAAAAAAAACATTCGGACGGGAATCAATAAAATCTTTGAAGGCGGTTTGGACTGCCCCATCGGAGTTGAATTTTTTCCTGTGCAAGAAGTTATCCAAATTTCGAAAAAAATGGTAATCTGTTGGGGCAAGGTCCGGAGAGTACGGTGGATGTCTTAGACATTCCAATTGAAGCTCCTCTAATTTGGTAGCCGTCTGTTGTGCAGTGTGTGGTCTAGCGTTATCATGAAGCAGCAGTGGCCTAGAGCGATTAACCAGCCTCGGTTGTTTAGCAGCTAGCTTTTCCATCATGGTTTGCAGTTGCTGACAATAGACATCTGCCGTAATCGTCTGGCCAGATTTAAGAAAGCTGTAGTGAACGACACCAGCACGAGTCCACCAAACGCTCACAAGTAACTTTTTTGGAGTCAATTTTCGCTTGGGGCATGGTTTGGCTGGTTCGGCAGGGTTCAGCCATTGCGATGAGCGCTTCCGATTATCGTACAGGATCCACTTTTCATCACAGGTAATGATTCGATTTAAAATCCCTTCATTATTGTGCCGGTTGAGTAATGCAACGCAGCAGTCAACGCGCGTTTGTTGATTTGCTTCGCTCAATTCGTGAGGTACCCACCTTTCAAGCTTTTTCACCTTACCAATTTGCTTCAAGTGGATTAAAACAGTTTTATCACTAACACCGCAGCCTGCAGCTAACTCGGATGTGGTTTGCGATGGATCCGCTTCCACAATAGCCTTCAATTCTACATTATCAACTTTGGTCTCCGGCCGTCCACGGGGATTGTTCTGCAGGTCGAAATTTCCAGAACGAAAACGTTGGAACCAAAAACGCACTGTGTTTTCTTTTGCGGCACCGTCGCCATACATATCATTAATCCTTCGAGCCGTTTCTGCAGCACTGGTGCCACGGTGGAACTCGTACTCATAAATAACGCGATATTTCAAGTTTTTCATTTTGTAAACTGAGTGACACAAAGAAAAAAACAATTGAGGAAAAAACAAATGAATTATAATTTTCAAAACACAAATACATGAGTAAATAGCTGTATAAATTCGGATTTGGAATTCCTAACCAAAGAGAAGATATTTGAGATCAAATTTGCCAGTACGGCAAAACGCCAATTTCATATGTAAGGACCTAATATAAGCAATTATTAACATTTATGTTATATGTACGTTTGTTTTACATGTTTATAAAAAAAATGTTTTATTCATGTATGTGTCGTTTATATTGATATGTGATACAAATTTTATACGTGATCAATGATATAGATTATATATATTTATATCTTGTCAAATCATAACTATCTTTCCTCGATAGGAAGATAGTCATTGAAAACTACATTCTTAAGATAATTTTAATCAAATTAAAGTTAAAGTTACGTTAAAGAGATTATTTATGACGATCATTAAATAACATGAATCTTGTTACCTCTAGGCGACATTAATAAATTATTTATATTTTTTCACTTCTTAAGTTTCGAGAGAAACTGAATCACTCATCGACGGGTGAATACTTCATACTTTGGTACTTCACCTTAGAATTACTGTTAGAGATACTGTTTCTCTCGAAACTTAAGTAGTGAAAAAAATAAAAAGGATTTTCAAACTCACGTAGAGGTAACATGGTTTAAATTATTATTTAATGATCATATTGTATTACTTGTATTTAGCCGAATAAAAGGTTTAATTTAAATTTGAATTTATATAATAATTAACATGGATAACTGAGTCCTTAATCGAAAAATATTGAGAAAAAATTTACAAAAATAATTGGGAGCTCTTCTCCTTTTCGGTTGACTATGGTTATGGAACTCAGTCCATGATCGCAGTCACAATGGAGATAGTGCTGTCCATTCCTTGATATCGCTTTTGTGCTCCTGTCTGCTGCACACTCGTCTGCTTTTAGTAAGGCTGTCTTGTCTATGTCATGATCTTTCTCTCGATATCGATTCTGTTGGCTTGCACACGATAGCTCTGTGAATGATTTATACACTCTCGCTGCACATCCCGCCCATCGCAGTCTCCTAAATTTCATTTTCTTCTGGATATCTGTTTTGGTTAACCATTTCTGGAGCAATTTCTTAAATTTCTTTGGTACTCCGGTAAGGCTAGGTTAATAGGGGATTATTCACTCAAATTAACTCCTATGTGTCGGTGATGTAACGTAGGTCTACCTGTCATACAAAATATGAAATATCTACCTTATTTACGAAAACTAAAACGTCACATTTTTTATAATCATCGAGTAGACATTTTCACACCAAAATTAATAAATTAAACTGTTAGGAATGTACGGATTTTTTAATTAAAAAATATTTATTCATTACTCTCGTATTTTCGGCCAGTGTGCAAGAGAGAGCAGAATATTGTACATCGCAGTTAAATCGAGCAAGAAAGAGCACGATAATACCATACATTTCATGTAGGACAGAGATGGCGGTTGCTTGGGTTTCGGCAAAAGCAAAACAATATAGAAAGAGTACGGTAGAGTCGGGTAACATGTGTTAGACAAAGACGGAGTGCAGGCGACTGAAGCGAGCTGGCGACCGCTTTGTTGTATTCAGTTGCCAATGAAACATCGGCGGAAGTGCACGCAAATTCGATTTGCCATACTTTTATAATAATTTACTAAAATAATGCAAATATGTATGTTTACCTTACATAATTATATAAAGGGACCTTTTAAAAGTCTTATCTGTATCGTATTTATGTATATTTTATCACATATTAAAAACTATGTCGATTTTTAATGAGGTAACGCTGTGTTACTCCACCGTCCCCAAAGTTTTTTTTTTAGCACAGTCTTTTAAGAGTTAAGATATATATTTTGTTCAGTCTAATCAACACATCATCCAACAATTGAACATCTAGACAACAGTGCTCTATTGTGTCGGCTAGAAGGAAGAGAGAAGAATATACGAAGGGACTAACTGAATTATTTCTTTATGTACAACATCGCGTGTGGCCTTTGAACCTAATTGCGACGGAGAGGTTAATTATTTTGGGTCTTCAAATTCGAGGAAATAATTCCGCTCCGAATAACAAATATTTCTCAAGGTAATGCTGGCAACATCCTAGGCAGTTTAGTACCTTTGTACTTCATAAACCAATTACACCGGGCTTATTAAATGGCTCAAACGGGGAAGGAAAAATTGGAAATTTAAGGAAAATTCTATTACCAGAGTTAATCGTCTGTATTTTCTCATCACTGCTGGTAAAAATGTTTAATGAATCTTTAAAAATATTACGCAGGCAGAAATATAGAACTTTCGTACATTTTCATTTAGATACACATAAGTGAGGTATTTTTTTACTCTTGAGAATTTTTGCTACATTTCTGTTTCTTCAAGTTCATGATCGAACAGCGTGGCCCTTTCTGCTGTTTCTATAGAGAAAATTGTTTTTCTTCACAATGGAGAGTCATTTCTTAAACTTGGTTCATATATTATATGTTTTGCAATATTAGTTTCGAAAGTAACGGAATCTCTCATCGACAGGTGAAGTATTAAACTGAATACTTTAAAATGTAGAATTTTTACAGGGATAACGTTGAAATACAAATAATTAACTGATTACATGCTGAAAAAGTGAGCTAGAGTTATTTGTCAAAAGGTGGATGTATCGGAAATATTGAGACAAAAGAAGAAAAGTTAGTGAATGGTTATATTTTTATGTTGTTTTGAGAAGTTAAATGGTTTATGAATCAAAATAATAATTATTATCCATGATTTGGTTGGCGAATTCAGAAAAGTTATTACCAGTTGAACATCGATGATTCTCCTTTACTCTAATGTTGAGATTTCTAGAAAATTCAGCGATACATTTAGTATTACAAACTCGGCGTGAAATTTCGTAAAATTTCTAAACTATATATTATAGGAGATTATGCAACTCTCGAAACTTAAGTAGTAAAATGTAATTCCAATTATAATAATTTCGTTGTCTGTCTGTTCGTCCGGTCGTCCATCCATCCGCGTATGTAAATATTTAAAGTAACAATTTTTTTTTCGATTTTTTTTTTCAAAAATATTTTTTTTCTATTTTTTTTCGATACATATTTTTTAAAATAAAATAAATACATGCTTATTCCTTAGGAACCGACATGTATTCATATTAAACTCACTAACAGGTTGTATGGTTTCTGTTTTTCACCCAATTTTACGATCATCACGAATAATCTCTACAACGTTAACGCCAAATCCATCAATATTTATTTGATGTTTCATACAACCGTGTACTTTATATTTTATCGTTTCTGAAGGTGTCTTTCAAAACAATTACGTTTGTGGGCACGTACGGCCCACGGGTTGGCTCGTTTCAGTATAATTTCATTTACGAATTCTTGTTGGGATACAACTGCTTTTTCCGAAAACATACAAGAGACCCATACGTGAGCGTTTCGGTGACAATAATATTATTTTACACACGTAGCGCGTGGGCAGGCAGCGCCGCCCGCCGGCCGGGCGTGGCATTCTAAACACTCATAAAATTATTGTATCCAAACTTAAATAAATGTCGGTTGCTTTATCACTTAAATGGCACGCGACAGCCGGGAGATTCTCGCAGATTATTTTAATTTTCTGTAAACTGAACTCTGTAACACACACATTGCGTTAGAAGTAGTCTTAACTATCGTCTAATTTAAAAAAAATATTTATTAAAGACACTAACAGGATAATAGGTACCTACATGATATATTCTAATAATAAAACATTATAAATGAAGACGATGCCCATTATCACAATTACAAGTGTCTTCGGCTCGCTCTAGTAACATGTATAAATGTTGGTTACTTTATCACTTAAATGGCGCGCGGCAGCCGGGAGATTCTCGCAGATTATTTTATTTTTCTGTAAACTGAACTTTGTAACACACACACATTGCGTTAGAAGCAGTCTTACCAATCATCTAATTTAAAACATATATTTATTAGAGACACTAACAGGACAATAGGTACATGATGCTCTAATAATAAAACATTATAAATGAAGACTATGCCCACTATCCCTATTACAAGTGTCATCGACACGCTCTAGTAACATGTATTTTTACATTTAAGTATATTTTACATATACATTTATGTTTATTATATAGAGGGTGTACCAGAGCTAGCAGCAGAAACTTGACCGGTAGATTTCTGACTATGTTATGAGTCTAAAATGTTCAAGCAACCATGACCTAATATCAATAGTTATGGAGATATGCAATAACAATATTTGCACTTTTTTTCCAATATTTCTGACTTATTTTTTGTAAAAAGTTGAACTATCATTACAGTAACTTATATCGATTATGAAAAATTCATTTGCTTGAATACAACTTAAATAAAATGATAAAAACCTTGTAAAAAATGACTTTTTTCAATTTTTGCAAGGTTTTTATCATTTTATTCGACTGGGACCCGGCGGGTAACATAGGCAACATTTCCCCCCTATTCTCATACCCCTTTCCCTCCTCTGACATATTTTCAATGCAAATCTGTACCGTTTGACCGATCGGACTCAAAATTTAGAAACTTATTCTTTAGGACTCGGCGAGTAACATAGTCGATATTTTCCCCCTATTCTCATGTGGTATGAGAATAGGGGGGAAATATCGACTGTCTGTCTGTCTGTCTGTTCTCTATAAAAATCCACACCGTTTTTCCGATTCGATTCAAATTTTGCATACTTATGCCTTGGGACCCGTAACATAGGCAACATTTCCCCCCTATTCTCATACCCCTTCCCCTCCCCCTGACATATTTCGATCGAACTCAAAATTTGGAAACTTATTCTTTAGGACTCGGCGAGTAACATAGTCGATATTTCCCCCCTATTCTCATACCACTTCCCCTCCCCCTGACATATTTTCGATGCAAATCTATACCGTTCGAATCAAACCTTTGTTTCTCCCACAAATTTATTTTCAACTTAATCCTTAACCCGTGCAACGCCGGGTACGAACAGCTAGTTAATTAATAAATCTAAGGGATTTTGTCATCAACAACAACTGTTGGATGAAGACCTTCCCAAAAGCCTCTCATTTTTCTTAAAAAATTGCTTTTTTATTTGTATGTAGAATACTATTGATTTCTATTGTATTGGCATCGCGGCTATGGGGATCGAAATATAACACTATAAACAATTTAATATTTAATAAAAAAACTTCATACTACAAAATTCCGCACGTAGGTACCTTACTCTCGCAGTTAGTCTGTGGCAGCGCACGTTTTCTGTTTCTCTTTCTGTGGCTTCGCTTTTGTGGTTTCGCTTCTGTTGAAACAATAGTGACTTGTCGCGCGCGCCCCAGTTTATTTATTTTTTGTTTTAAATGAAACACTAACAGAACATTGGGTACAAGATACAAAAAACAAAACTTTATTGATAACTCAGCCCACTATTCTAATAACAAGTGTATTCAGCCCGCTGTAGCAACATGCATATGTATATTTAGTGTATCAATGTAGTGTGATTGTAGTGTGATCATGTAAATATTGTAGTGATCATGTGAATTGTAGTGATCATGTAAATAAATGTAAATAAATAATTGATTAAAAGTTCTATGGTTCAGGTTATTATCAAGAAAATGTATGTTGTGTAGGATTGACTTTTTGAATTTTCATCTACAAGAATATCAGCATCAAAGTTAGGGTCAGCACAATATATAGGGTGTACCAGAGCTAGCAGCAAAAACTTAGCAGGTAGATTTCTGACTATGTTATGAGTCTAAAATTATCAAACAACCGTGGCCTAATATCAATAGTTATGGAGTTATGCAATATCAAAGTTTGCATTTTTTTTCAATATTTCTTACTTATTTTTTACAAAAAGTTGTATTAAAGCGAATGAATTTTTCATAAGCGATATAAGTTACTGTAATAATAGTTCAACTTTTTCCAAAAAATAAGTCAGAAATATTGAAAAAAAAAATGTATTGCATGTCTCCATAACTATTGATTTTAGGTCATGGTTGCTTGAACATTTTAGACTCAACATTGTCAGGAATCTACCGGTCAAGTTTCTGCTGCTAGTTCTGGTACACCCTGTATATGTTTACAATTTCTTGGGCTTCTGGATGAATTCCCGAAAATGGTTGCATTTTCGACCGATTTCTAGTTTATTTCAAAATCTTCTAGATTATTTGGGAAACATTGATTGCGAAAAAACATCCAGTTTGTGCAGTTTCTTAGATTTTAGAATCTCGCGACAATATATGTGGTGCATAAAAGTAACGACAGCGATATCCAAAATATTTAAAAAATGTTCTAAATGCACTCATCGAGGATAACTAATTTATATGAACTAAATTCTAGATTTGATGTATCTATCCCTTTCAAAATCATGTTTCTTATAAATTTAGAGACTATGTTTCCTATAAAATCTCGAATTCAGTACACTATAAATTACTAATCCTCGATTACTGCTTTAAATTTTTTAAATACATTTTTTATATTAATGATTTTATGATTTTATTAACAAACAACTAATTTTTTTTCTATTTATTTTTGACATAATTTCATCCAGAATTATTCGCCATATTGTGTAAAGCAATACCTTTCCATTTCCCTTATTATTTGAACAATGCCGATAAATATATATCTAAATATAGTTCTAGATACCTATGACATGGCCTTTGCAGATCTCGATATTTTATATTTAAACTAGCTGTGCCCGCGTGGCTTCGCACGCGTTAATATTTAGTACACTGTTCGGATCGTCATAGTCATCGAACCTTCGAGAACATTCTCCTTCCAGAACTTTCAAGAAATTCATTGAATGTACAGGAACCTTCTAGACACACCGCCACATTCCGCCACTCAGCTAGAACCTTATAGTACTTTCGGGAATTCTCCAGTACACCTTCCAGAACTTTCTAGAGCAGGTTTTTCCGGAACCTTCTAGACTCACCGACACAGTCAGCGCGCCAATTTTGATACAATCTGAAGCATTTGCGACCTTCCCATAACAAAACAATGTGCTAGAAAGCACATTTTCATCACCCACTCCCACCTACGCACAGCCACCTCCACCAAACTCGCATATTTTCGATGTGACACCGAGGGCTATCCACCAAGTTTTCTCCACAACCAGCCATAACCACCGGTGGGTGGTTGTGGCTGGTTGTGGAGAAAA
>JADDOH010015699.1:0-22362 GCA_016648135.1 Agrypnia vestita | reverse complement strand
TACTTGCATTCGTTATCGAACGGACCTTTTTTGTGATCGGACGCGACGCTACGCCGAAAAAAGTTCCGTGAAAAAAGGAACAGAGTATCGTACAGTATTGTCTGAATGAGTATGTTATTTTAGTCACCGTAATTTCAAATAACCTGATTGTTCTGTGTACACGCAGAGCGTTTGTGAAATAAGGGGTAAACGGGGTCGAATGTATAGTTATAGGATTTTATTTTTCCTACGTCTAAGGAAGCATCGCGTATATTTATTTATTTTGGTACGAAAAATAAGATAAACAATTTTACATTGTACGTTGCGTCAGATATTCGATTGCTGAAATATTTCTTACTTACAGTACTTTTTGTGAGTGGGAATTAATTTTGTTTTCCACTATCTTAGACTTAAGTTTTATTAAAATATAAATGATGTACTTAATAAAAAAATTTCCGTGTAGGTAATAGATACTCACGCTCGCAGTAAAACTAGTAGCTGTAACATTTTTTTTTATACACAAGTACTTTTTTCGATACCCCTCCTTTAGATTTACTAAGAATGATTTGCTACATGAAAAATGGATAAAAGTCATCAAAATCTAAAGGAGAGAATATGACTGGATGCTTTCAGCTTATTCAAATATATGCTCTAAACATTTTCAGGCAAATGATTTGTATTTGAAGAAAATGAAACTTCGTTGGATATTGAGATGATAATAACTTATTTATTGTGATTTTTTCTGCTTATAATTCTTATTACCATAATACCTACTAAGGGAACATTATCCAATTCACAAGTTTATTTACTTCCTAATTTCCAGAAAACGGAAGAACGAGTATGCGCTTCGACCTCAACGAATTTAAGTTAATATTTTGGATATGAATTCAATATTTGAAACCCCGCGCTTTTCTTAGAAAAAACCTTCAAAATTTAAAACAAATCAATCCAAGAATATAGACTAAAGAACATGAAAAATAGACTCCAAATGAAAAACAGTAATTTAACCCGAAAAAATAAAAGCCTTTCAAAAAAGTGCACTAGTTTAAAAACTATTACACAAAACCTCAGAAAAAAAAGTTTTTCACTGAAGATCAATTTAATGAGATTAAACTTAAAGGTGAATTAGTTGAAGTAAGCGAAGCGTAAGTAATGTTTCTTAAAAATAAATCACAGCTCTATTTAAAAAAAAAAATTCACTAGCTTTAAGGAAGTTTGCGGTAACTCTCCATTATTATTCTCCGGCAGCATATTAATATGTGAGCCAAATCAAAAATGTGGTGATAGGGAAATGGTACGAAAATACTTCTGCAGATCCCGGATTTAGCAGACAAGCCTTAAATATTTTTAAAATCTAAATATGAAGCTACTGGCCAAAGACTAATATGCACTCTAGTTGCTGACGAGATGGCTATACGTCACTAAACTATATGGACGGGAAAAAAAGCAGCGAGCGAGCCGGCCCTGCGGCCTGCCCTACCCAGACACCTCACGTAATCCAAGCTTTTAATTTCGCTTCTTCTTATCAATGCGAGATTAAAAATAAAGTTTTTGCGATATTCGGTTCCAATGTTGAAACATACATTTTAAAGAAGCGAAATACGATTATTTGAATACAGAATACTCACCAAAGAATATTAAAATTAAGGTGTATGAAGCAAAAATAGTGAAACATGATACATGATACATGGGGTATCGGAAACAAAACAGATCTACGACTGAAAAAATCTACCAAAGAACACAAAAAATCAACATCAATTAATGATTTGAAAAAAATCCAAACCCTTAATCATATACATAAACTGGTAAATGGCGAATTAAAAGACAGAGATATGAAATTATAAAAAACTTCTGAAACTCCTGTGCAACAGACTGGAACTATATTACTTACTACAATAGACAAGACAAATAAATTTTCACGGATTTAAAAAGAAGTGATAAATACACTAAGAAGTACTCAGAGAAAATAATAATTAAAAAGGTTCTCAGGTTATCACGGCCGTTCAGAATATTCTGTGTGTAGTTTTCTGGGATATTCTGCCTGCTCGACGTTTCGGATCCCATTGCAGGTTCTATCATGAGGGCTAATTTACAAAATCAATTTTTTTACATTATTTTAATATTTATTTTTTAGTATCTAAATGTTTATGCGTATAAAGGATGTCTTTTTCCGAGTTTTTTTTCGAATTGACAACATTTTTTTTAGGCGACTGATTTGTGTTGATGTTGATGATGTGCTATGTTTGAATTGCCAGAAAAACGTTGCGAATTTTACAAATTTATTACGAAAATTGTGGTATCTTTATCATATTAAAACATCTATGACATAAAATTATCTTTCCAATAAAGCCAATAATGCAGCTAGTTCTTAGATTTTTAAGTATTTTATTTTATTTTAATTCTTAAATGCATGGTGTGATAAAACTGCTACATACGATTTCAACTTAAATCATCGTCTGGAATCGACACATAAATATATTTATAAATTGTTGTGTCAAGTAGACTGCTAAATTGAATATTCAAAAACATTTTGCTTTGACCGTTAGATATCACTAATGTGATCACTAAAATCAATTAATAATTTAATGTCATGCGGATTTTCAATTCGTCGTTGTTTGAGGTTACTTGACATTTATTTATGGGGCTATTTTAAGTGCTTCAGTGCCATAAAAAATATCAGTGGCTTGAATCAAGATATGTTTGTGAATATTTATGTTTTTTTAAATAAATAATTTCATATATTTACTATTCTTACCCAGAATAAACAATTAGTTTATTCTGGGTAAGAATATGATATCGTAGAGAGCCATCGTAAGTCTATCGCGAATTGTTCCAAGAATTCTCAATCACATTATCTATTTCGACAATTTTCATTCCTCAAATCCACCTGCAGCATATTTAATCAAAATAAGGTAATATGGTCTGAGTCTGGAGTCATGCAAAACAGGCTGCCTTACTGCAAGTTACCAGATAAAAATAAGTATATGAACAATTGTGTTCCCTGCGGATCGTAATGGGACCAAATGACAATTAATGTAGATACTGATAATTCAAATAATTGCTTGGAAAGACGTTAAGATGGTTACCTTGTTATCTAAATATGTCGCAGTCGGGCCCGCTATCAGTGTTGAAAGATACAACGAAAATATAAAACCAAAATATCTGTTCCAAAACCTCGGAAAGCAAATTAATATAATGCTCACCTCAATGTCTGTCTGTCTGTCTGTCTGTTCTCTATACAAATCCATACCGTTTGTCTGATTCGATTCAAATTTTGCATACTTATGCTTTGGGACCCCGCGGGTAACATAAGCAACATTTCCCCCTATTCTCTTACCCCTTCCCCTCCCCCTGACCTATTTTCGATGCGAATCTGAACCGTTTGACCGATCGGACTCAAAATTTGAATACTTATGCTTTGGGACCCGGCGGGTAACATAGGCAAAATTTTCCCCTTATTATTTTAACCCTTCCCCTCCCCTAATATGTTTTCGATGCAAATCTGTGCCTTTTGCCCGATCGGACTCAAAATTTGTAAACTTATTCTTAAGGTCTCGGCGGGTATTATGTGCGACATTTCCCCCTATTCTTTTAACCCTTTCCCTACCATAATATATTTTTGACGGAGATCTGTACCGTTTGACCAATCAGACACAAAATTTGGAAACTTATTTGTTAGGACCCGGCGGGTAACAAAAGTGACATTTCTTCCCTCCCCTTTTTACTTTTACCCGCCCTCTGATATTCAACAATTCTTAGGATCGTTCAGAAATACAAAAAACTACAGCAAAGCAGTATTAATTAATCGATTTTTATAATGATAAGCGAAAGACATTAATAAAATAAATACTCTATATAAAATTTTGTTCCTAAAGTATATTCCTTAAAAAATGAGAATAAAAAATCTTCTGTAAAATTTTGTTTTTGTCAGTCATGTTTTGGCTATCATGGGATGATATAGAAAGAAAAACACTTGTTCTTTTGGTTCTACATTTTTAATTTTTGAGACGCGTTTCGCCTTGTGAGGGCATTATCAATCTCATAAGATATTGATTGATTGGTAATGCCCTTATAAGACGAAACGCGTCTAAAAAAATTAAAAATGTAGAACAAATCTTGCTTCATCAAAAGAGAAGTTGAAACAAAACCACAAACAAAACTGATCACGCTCCTTGGAAGTAGCAGAATTATAAATATTGAGACTTAAAATTCCTGAAATTGATATCATTAGGTCAAAATATTGTAATAACGCTTCGGTCAATATGAAGAAAACGCGTGTAAGTTTTTACCTACTGACAATTTCAATTACAAACCTTTGTCGTAATTTTAAATATCATTTGCGCCTATCTTTGACATTTGACATATATATATGTACCTACCTATGGGTACAGAGTTAAGGGATGTCACCGATAAATCGGTTTTGCTAGTTTCGCGTTCCGTCATTTTTGTGGTAGGAACTTTTCTGCATTTGGGACATAAAAAAGATTTTAGATTATAATAATAAGTAAAAATTGGACTCGTGTCCCAATATACCGCGTTGTATATTTATACTTGAAATACGAAGTTTTATGCTACATAATACGTACTATAGATAGCATTAAACCACAGTATACTAAGAACAGTAATATGTCTTCATACAAACGGCCGCTACCCATTAAAATGTGTGCGTGCGTGCTCGGCGCCGTGTACGCACGCACTGCCGCACACATTGACATAGAATATGGGGGCACAAGGTGGCGGCAGTAAGGGCCGTGCCTTCGGTGCCATTCGCGCTCACAGCCGCCGCTTAAGAGAAAAAATGCGCTTCCCGAAAAAAATGCCTTTTTTACGTCTGTGGTGCTTTACTAAAAAGGATTGTTGATTATCACAAAGACTGAGAGTTTTTAAAAATCTACGTTGATGATAATCAGCGTTCTTGCAATTTAAGTGCAGAAACTAGGTATACTAATTAGAGAAATTTTCGGGTTTCGTGTCTACCTTATGCGTCGGAATTTCAGACGCTACGAGTTAAAAGAAAGGGAGTAAAAATAAAGTGACAACCCTAGCGTCAATGCAAGAGTAGGCTAATAACTCGCCGACAGGCCGGAGATAAACTACTGTTCTGGGTATACTGTGATAAAACGTTCGTATTTCAAGTATAAACATACATATATTATATATTCGCGTGGCGAAGGTAACGTACCGAAACTTACACTAAACTACCAAAATCACGAAAATGATTATTTTATTAAAACGAATTTGATTCTGATTTATATTTAATTATACACAAGTGCTTTTGTACAAAATCTTGTGCAATCATTTTGTACAAAAATGATACTGGATCTCATATTGTACCACGATTTTTGATTTTAATAAAATATAAAGAAATCACAAAGAGATGTTAGAAAAATTAAGAAATATATATATTTAAGTGACATATAATTATATTTAAAATCAGCACACTGACGAAAATTCATAATTTTAAGGAATTAACTTGTATTTTGAGCATGCGATGCAAGAAAATTTTTTTTTATAAACCTAATCCCAAAATACACAACGTTAAAATTAAATTTCGATGTAATTTTGAAATTATTATAATTTTGGAACACATTTGTGTTGACTAGACCTCTTTCCATTTAAGAAAGAAAATCGAATTAGTATGTGTAAGCCATGCGTATGGCGCACGTTGTTTCACTGCGTTGGCGTTTACGGGTATAAACACCAACACAATGAAACAATTCACATCATACGCACGGCTAACACATACTAATTCGATTGTCTTTCTTAAATGGAAAGAGGTCTACCCGTCCGACCGATTAAAGTAGGTACTATAAGTTTTAAGAGAACTTAATAAATAAAAAAATGTCGATTCATAGGAGTGCGCACATCCCTTCCATCTGTTGCGAATAACTTAACGTTTGTTTACGTTTTAGAGCATTCTCATTGGTTGAATTCATTAATTCCAAATCTGTCAAACTTAAAACGTCCCATTTGACGGCGTCACAATGTTATATGAATAGCTGTCAAGATCCAGATATAGCATAAAGATCCAGACATTGCTATCTTCAGAATCGGGCCCAATTTGTGGGAAGTGTGGTGTGATTTAGTATTATAATAATATAAATTTTCAATGCTTTCCATATTTAAAAATAAAGTAGTTATTAAGCGAACAATTATAATTGTAAAATTATATTTTAATCATGTTTTCTGGTTACAGTGTAGTGTGATTATTTTACAACAAAGTTATTTTAACTAATTAAATAGGTTTAAAATGTTTAATATTTTTTTTATTTATTATTATTTTAATATAAAAAAATATCATGCATTTAAGCATTGACGCATTATAAAAAATATAGACACGTTATTCCCATACTAGCCGGCTTTCATATGTAGCAAATATTGCATTGAAAGAGACAGCAAATCACATAATCAAGTAATCACGTAAAAATCAGGTAATTTGAAGTCACGGTGACTAAAATAACATACTCATTCTTACAATGGTGTAAGATACTCTGTTCCTTTTCCCCCGGGATTTTTTTTCAGCGTAGCTTCGCGCCCAATCACAAAGAAGCGATAACGAATGCAAGTAAGGCAATTTACCTTACTTTTGAGTTGCCAAGATTTCCCGTTTGTAACGTATCTACAGTTTATTATATCATTGTATGTAAGGGTTAAAGTTCTGTGCCGCTAAAATATAACCTCAATGTAAATGAAAATATTGTATTCATAGACCACTCAAAAAAATATAATAATTATGGCGTTTCGGAATACACCATTCCCAAGTAATACATATACAGGGTGTGGCAAGTATTGTTGTCAGGTTGTGCTGTACAGGGGGGGAAACACCAAGCTTCGGTTCCACAGGGATGCCCTTAAAGTATGAAGTGTGCTCACGGGCGATGGGGTCCCTCGAAGGTGACTTGCTCAGATGCTGACGGCTGCACGTCTTCCTGTTCTCGTACATAAACACGAGACCTCTGGGGAGATGACATCTTCTAAGGCTACGGCACAGGGATTACTACTGGTATCTCTAGGTGTCTGTACTAGGGTTTGAGGAATGCAGGCTAAAACTACATTATTTTGATTAAGATAAATTAAAGATGTCTCACAGAAACGTTATTTATGGGAAAGCATGTGTGGAAGACCTTATTGGGCATCCTCGGGGCTTACGAGCTATCTTGGCTAGTTTCGTTGATCACTTTACGCAATGTGACGTTCACGATTCTACCCATGATCGACTGTGCTGGCATCTATCCAATTTAGAAAGTCGTATTTATGGTATTATTGTAACCTCGCTTCAATGCAAACTAAGCAACCGCCATTTATGGCTGAAATTCGTTATTTTCATAAACAGTACATCAGGCGCGTGCAGTGGGAACATTGAAGCATGACTTTTTTGTAAACGTATATTTTGGAAAAAAAAATAGAAATTAAATATTTATGCTACAGATTTTTATAATATATCAAAATATGAATGCTGTGATAACAATTGTGATATACATTTTACGAAATATATGTTGTATTCGGATTTTTTTATCCAAATAATTGGTTACGTAAAAGTCATGCTGCGATGTTCCCATTGCACGCCCCTACAGTATACAGATGTCGCCGCTGGTAATGAGACTGTTATTGTGCCTAGAGTGGGGGGCAATATTTCTTAAGGGGGGTTAAGGTTAATTCGTACAAAAAAGGCTTAATTTTGTGAATTTTTTGTGACGACACAGTTGAAATTTCTTTATTAAAACCAATAGTTAATTAAAGTATGACATTTGAAAAATATTGTGTAATATTTTCACGAAGAAATGTTAAAAAATACGGTAATGGCAGCAATTATTCGGACGTGTCTCGGAAAAAAGTACAATTGCGGTGCCCCACATAACTTGGTGCTGGATCATCTGAAATCAAAAAATCAAAGTTCAGTCGTTAGATAATAGTTTTCCCCAGGTAATAATAAGAGGATTTTTTAAAATTTCAATTTTTCACTTTTTTTGGAACACTTTGAAGGGAAAAACGCGATTTTTTGCGAAAAAAATTCTGCTAATTTGTTATTAAAAAATAAAAAATTTCAACAAATTTGAAAAAAACTCCAGCGTTATCTTGTAAATTATGTACAGAAATAGTCTTCAAAATTTCAAAAGGATGGGTGTAGTAGTTTTGAAGTTATGAGGGGCACCGACTTTGAAAACGTGAGTTGTGGGGAAAACGCTTTAAAGTTTTGAACACTAAAAATCTGGTATAAAACATAAGAAAATTTTATCGGCTTACCTCAAACTGAATCATCAATGCCAGGTCCATAAAGGATAGACTCGACGGCATCCAAAACATTCTCGGGAAGAGCATTGTACGTGTATTTGAACGAATCCACTGCATTAGGGTCGGGTAGGTAGAATAATTCGACAGGTATAAAAATACTCATAACTTCGTCAATTTTGTTCCAATAGACTTGAAATTTTGAAACAAAATTTTTGAGATATTATGCATTATATATATTATATTATGCAGTTCAAAAAAAAAATAATACCTTACCCCCCCTTCATGTATTCGTGAGATTCACTCGAATTATTAAAACATATACAAGAATAATCCTGAAACTTTTTTCAATTTTTTTCATTCAAAATTTTAATGTACTCAAAATATGAGGAAATATTCTGATAGATTTACATACTTTGTATATTTTAAAGATAATAATGTAATAATATTTAATTATTTGAAAATAGTCAGCATATTGATGCGACACGCCTTCCATGTTAGCATATCTATTTATAAAAAAACTGTAGTGTAAAATAACATTTATTTTTTATCTTTATAAAGTTAATAAATAAAGAATAAAAATATAACTTAAATGTAGCTTTAATTATAATTAAACAGTAGATGTGAAAAATGCATTATTTTAGAGACATTATATATATCAATACGATAATATTTCGGTTTCAGATAGAGCCACCTGCTTTTAGTTTCAGCGATAGCGAGAAACGTTGTGCGTCAAGTTATTTAAAAACAACTTTGTGTCTAATCGGCCTGACAAATACTTAAAATAATGCCTCCGCGGGAACATGAGCTGGCGTGAAAAGCGCGCCGCACAATTATGATCATTTTATGACATTTACAAGGAATTCGGTTAAAACATGGATGCCGTGGCGCTGTCAGATTGTAGGTCAACGAAGAAGACTGCGGAAGACATGTTGAAGATGAAACGTTTTGAAGGCGTTCCAGTTTGTTGGGACGCTCTTCGTTGACATCCAGATAACACACATCAGCACACTCAAGCGGGGGAAGAAGTAGGGAGTGCGTCATTGTTATGTCACAGTGAATCGGGAGAGAGTTTTAAGCCTGCTAAGGGTATGACTAAGTACAGAAAAATATTTATTGCTGACATGCGAAACATGTTCCTGCCGTGGGAAAATATTTTATCAAAGTAAAATCGACATCAATTCGATTACAAATACTCGTTGGTCCTGTTTTATAAACTTGTAGGCAATAAAAAGTGTAATATTAGTCTAGAATACATACAAAAATTTACAAAACATTATATATGATAAAAATAAATATTTCATCTATAATATAAGAACGCGATAGAGATTGCGATCTCCAAGGCGAGAACCTGTTACGCTGTTGTTATTGAAATTGTATATCTTAAGAGTGGAGCAGATAAGATAAGACGGAATTTTAAGATATTAATATTTTATTGATAAACGAAAATTTTCGATCAAATACATTGCGTAAACCAAATTTTTTTTCATACAAAATAAATTTTATACCTAGCATAGTTACGACAAACGAACAAATTTAATTTATATGTACTTTTGATGTCTCAAAGTGGTGTTGTTACCCCTTCAATAAAAATGTCTTCATGCATTAAAGTGCGTATTATTCGCTAAGATATTAAATATTTTTATGAGTATTTAGTTTACAAATTCGTGTTGTTTTACGTATTGGAACCCGCCGTGGCACCAGGTAGCATAACAAAATTTGACGCTGGTTCATGTGTGCACATGCTGGCGGGCTGTGGGACCAACCAGGTCTATACAGGCGATAGGGAAATACTAATTCACCAATTAATAAAACAATGTCCGCCCATCTGCTGATAATCTGACTGCAGAGTACTAAAGTGCTTTATACGCGCTAATCAGTAAAATCAAGGAGCTTTCCTTTTTGCTCCCACGAAGGAAGAATGCTACACGCAGAGTGAGGCTGCAAGCGGGTGTTGGGGGCGGAGGAAAAGCGCCCCACGCTTCTGAGTTCGTTGACATGCGCATGTACTGCGATCATAGTACTGTGGCTGCTTGAATTTTTTTCTATCTTAGTCATTTTTTATATATAATATTTAATATAAGATTAATTTCTACTTTTTAATCATCAGCATATTTAATCTTGCAATAAAATCTAACCTAACTTAGCTGAAAAACAATTACATTAAGCTTTCGCTTAACCGTTTCCAACCTCCGCTTGGTGGAGTCGCGTCTGCGCATGTGCCTCGAGGAGGAGTCCCCCGGAACGGCAGCTGACTCCTCCCGCCGCTGCTCGGCCCGCTGCCAGGCTGCTCTGCTGTACCCTGCCCGCCCTGCTGCGGGGAATCTAATGACTCTGCCGATCTGCCTCCAGACAGCACGCGCACACATGGCGCTGAAGAGTTCACAACAGTTGCGCGGCTAACCTCACAACTTATACAGGGCTAATGGAGCTAGTTCACAATACTTTACAGGTGGATTCCTTCCTTGATTATAAGCAACTATGACTTAATGTTATCAATAATTATGAAGATATGCAATAACAAAGTTTGCATTCTTTTTTCAGTATTTCAATATTGCGATAAGTTGACCTATCATTATAGTAACTTATATCAATAATAAAAATTCATTTCAATACTCAAATAAAATTATGAAAACCTTACAGAAACTGAAAATAGTTAAGTTTTGCGAGGGTTAATCATTTTATTTGACTTGTATTGAAGCGAATGAATTTTTATTATCAATCAAGTTACTAGTTTAGTTAGTTTTTATTCATCTTTTTTGATATTTCAGAATATATTTAAGTTCAGGTCATTAAATCTGATGTTTAGCTCATTTATAATCCCTCACAGCGGATTGAGTGGCCCCGGTACACCCTGTATATGCCATTTTTATTTAAATTCGGAACGCAAGTTGCTTTTAAAACAACACGATTAGACAGATGTCACCGGCATGTACGATGTCGCATACAAAAATGTTTATAATTTTTTTTTTTTTTTCGAAAGTTTTTATAATTTTTCAAATAATTAATTGAACTGAGAAAGATAAATCAATGATTATTTGTACTGTCATCAGGAATATATCTCTCTGCGAAATTCGAGAGCGAATTATTGGTCATTAAATGGGTCAAATTATAAGATTTATTAAAATTTTATTAAATTAGATTCCTAGCGAACAGACAAGGCGAAATTTAATAAAAACGTTTAAAAATATAAAAATTGTTTGCGCGCAAGCAAACAAATTGGTTTTAAATAGAAGCATCGACAGAAAATTGCGAGATTAATTCCTGTGACAACTGCTAGAATTACGTGCTATTTTCAAGAGATAACAATTATTCAAATATAATTTTGTAGAACGCAATCGCTCTCTGGTTCGACGTATTATATTAGATAAAATGTGTATTATTTTATCAAACTATTTAATTAATTTTCATTTCCAAGAATCTTAAGTAATGCACTGTATTTGCCCTTAGGGTTATAAAAAAAATTATTTGCATGAAGTGCATACCGATCACAACCGGCAACATATATATCACCTTCGTCAGCCCTGATGATGAACCCTGCAAGGGGATCCGAAAGTTGGCAAGAAAGGTCGAAAAAACACGGCATTATACCACAGAAAACACAAACTATACGACAGACACTGAAGATGGTTCTGTTAGGAGTCCCAACCACCGTCATGCTGCGTACGGAGATGTATGAATGTGGACGAGGCGAGAGTGTCAGAACAGAAGAGTGAGGCGCTCATCCTCTCTGCCTACTCTCGTGGAGAAAAGGCATGATAGCAAGTGAGTAAGGATGAGTGTAAAAGTCATATTTCGTAATATCAAATAATAAAGTTTTTATTAACATAAATTCTTCGTATTTTTGATTTGTCTTCGATATGTTCAATATACCAATGTATTTATAGCTGGCGACCCGGCCCGGCTTCGCCCGGTACAGTTTTGTCTACGTCTTATCTCTTTAATCTCGTCATATCTTCTAAGATATTTAATTTAATGCTTTGGCGTAATGAACAATCTGTGGTCATTGCTCTATTTGTTAATGTTTTATTTGCTAAGGATCAATACTGAATTGGTCAAAATTGCAGGAAAGTTAACCATTACAGTCTTTGCTAGACATTTGATGAAATGTTGTAGACAAAAATGATTAGTGTAAGTTAATTGTAAAATATAGATATACACTATCACTGAATTTTAGCAGATCATTTAATTGTACACAATCCTTCCCAAGCGATTTTTTTGTATCTCTAACAATACAAAAATTAGGCAGCGTTTTCCATGAGAGCTTTAGTGGCAAGTTTTTGACTTGATTCACTAATACCGCTAATGCTTACTTCCTATAAGTGCTGGGGAAATTTTAAATACATAAAAATATTCTGGAAGAATGTATAACATAACAGTAAAAACTCCATATAAATTTGTTCGAGATTAGCGCGGCCAGACAGACAGACAGAGGGACAGACGCTAGCCGGGGACTTCCTTATGTATTTTGTAGCTATTGGTATTTTTTTTATTGTAATAATTATTTATTTTGTGATGAATCATTGCAAAATCACTTTTCGTAAGTTTCCGTTATTCCAAATTCTATTTCAACATTATAATCTAGCTTATCTTTTGATGATTTTGCTTATCAACAGAGCTATATTTACACTGAGCACTTATCATTATAATAAGAGTTCTCGATCAATTGGACTAACATTAATGGTTTTATAAATTTTTCCTTTGAAAATTATGAATATTTTGACCATTTTCATCTTCCCTATCCTGCACTGTTTAAATCTCAAATATTTCGTTTTTTTTTAGTTTGGCACATCTCCAACTTGATATATAATTATTTTAATATTTATTATTTAATTGAGATAAATTATAAAAGTCTCACAGAGACGAAGATGTTTATATGGAAAACGTGAATGGAAATTTTATACGATGGCCCAAGGCTTTCAACCAGCATGAGCTGGCTTAGGTGATCACTCTACAGATGCAAAGTTCACCAATTTCATCGTAAGGTTGTAAGCCCTGTGCCATTGTGTAAAAGACTTTCATACACGTTTCTCATATAAATAGCTTCGTCTCTGTGAAACTTCCTTAATTTTCATATTTAAAATTTATCAGTTTCATTCATAGAAATTGTCTCTCAATATGTGGATACGTGGCAGCATTCGTATCGAGATGACGTAAAATTGACAAGCCCAACATTTATGCCTTCTTATATGACAAGGATACTTGGGAATTTCAAGCTCTTCTGCTGTCAAATTGCATTTGCACCCTTAGCACAACTTGACCAAAGACCGCAGATACACATCTTATATTTTATTCTGTATAATGTCCTACTTCTCTGGCGATAACCGAAGGGTCGTCATGTTTTCTGGGACATTTGATCTATTGCAGAATGTTTCCAAAAATTATCAATACCGTAATCGTTCCAAAAACTCGAAAAATGGAGTCGTACAAATTATTTTTAAAAAAATTTAGAAATTATATGGATAGAAATATTATATGCCTTTACATTGTTTAAAATTTAAATTCAGAAAATTGAAATTGGTGTGTACATTTTCTTACTTGAATTTTATTTTTTCTACAGGCGAGTATATTTTTGATATTTAAGGTCTGCTATATATTATAATTAATGTACTATAAAACAATCATTCCAAATGAATATTAATGTGATGAAACTCTGCGTGACAACTATATTTACAAGACAATTATTTCGAACCTTTTGGAATGATAGACTGTCATTAAAGTCATTTATATTGAATGTTAAAAAATGATACGCTTTGAAACAAGTCGAATAAAATTAATAAAAAAAATTGACTTGTATTAATGTGAATGAATTTTGAATATTCGACATAAGTTACTGTTTGTTGCATATCTCTGCAACTGTAGATATTTCACCCAACGTGTAAAGAATATTTTCTATTCTAAATTAAATGAAGAAGGCTCTCCCAATTTTTTTCTCCCAGCTACGAGACATCGGTGTGACCGCGAGAACTGACGTATTATTATTAATGACCAAGTTCATTTTTCCGCCACTCTTCTCTTAAAAATAATTCCAATAATTTCCCACTTTTATGTCATTTTTCCATATTTTTTTTTACACTGTTTTGTGATTTAACATTCTGTTAAAAAAAGTAATTTCGCATATATACTTTGTATTACACACAATATTTGAGTTATATTTATCACTATTAAGGATTCAAGAGGAGTAGTCCCTCTCATCATCAGGTGTAGTTAATAACTCTCTTTAAACTATAAGTTGTGATCAATAACTAAAATGTTGTGTGTGTAGTACAAAGTTATATAAAAAAACTATATTTTAAATTAAAATGTTACACCAGCAAATGACCGCCAACTGATCATTCAACGATATTGAATTTCGCAATCTAAAGGTAAACATTGTATGTTCTTGATTAGATTTTCATCATCCTGGGGCATCGAGGCGCAATAAATACCAAAGCTCATGTGGTGTTTTTATTTAAAAAGATCATAAAAAGTTCATTAAAATTAACAATTTTCAAGACATCTGTGTAATAATAAGAAAAGTTTTTTTTTCAATATTATTCACATATTCAGACATCTGTGTTACGGCAATTATAACATGGATGACTGATTAATTATAGACAAGTTGTTTATTAAATATACTTGAGACATCTGTGTGATACTGAGCCAAGTTCTTTTTGGAATATTTTACAGATATCCGGGTACCGTAAACACGTACCTTAAGTGCCGGGTGTATAGAAACTGGAAGGTGAATAGAAACAATTATTCTCAGTAGGAACTTTAAAACCGTCGTACACTATTTAAGGAAAGTGTAAGTACTTTCAAATGTTTTATTTTGCATCGTTCGATATTATTTTTGCCCAGTGGTAAAACTTTGCCATACATAAAGTTCCTTACAGTTTGACATATTGCGAGTTAAAGATCAGTTATAGAAGTCTTTATTTTTGTGTAGCTACGAAACTTACTTCTTTAACACATAAAATGCGAGATGATTTAAAAGAATTACAACCTAAACAATCACTGTGAAGTTTTAAATTACCTGAGTTAGCTTTAATTTGTCATAAATAGCATTACGCAATATTTATATTTAATCTGTCACATTTTGATGATTGAGGTAAATGTAAATAAGTAGTGGGGAGAATAGAATCGACCCGCGCGGTAAACAGAAACAACTGGAGGGGGTGAATGGGAACTTTGTTAAATTACTCTAAAAAATAACTTATATTATTAACTAACTTTATAATTTTTTTAAATAAATTAAGTTTCTTTATTAGTTGTTTTAAATGATAGATGTTTCCATTCAACCCCATAATATGTTTCCATTTACCTCATTATCAAGGGCGTGCAGTGAGAACAAGAAGCATGACTTTTTCCTAAGCATATATTTTGAAAAGAAACCGAAATAGGATACGTATCTCGTAATATTCCTATCATAATCATTAACATACTATTCAGATTTTAATGTTTCATAACATTATGCCAAATAAATATTTCATTTCGATTTTTAATTCCAAATGCATGTTCAATTGAAGAAAGTCATGCGTCTTGTTCTCACTGCACGCCCCTTTACATGTTTCCACTCACCCCATTACGTGTTTTTAATCCACCCAATACACGTTTCTATTCACAACATCGATGGGGTGAAAAGAAAATTTTCATAAATTTAAGAATTGTAGTTAATTTAATTTGAAAATTAGAGTGAGACAGAGGTACATTGACAAGACGGTGTAACATTGAATGAAAACCGGAGTGTTTATGTGATAGAGGGTGATTAGATGTACTATTTAGTACATATAATAGCCTTTGTAAAAGTTGGCTTTCTCTAAATTTTAAATTTGATTTTATTATTATTTTTAAAAAAAGTGTTAGATCTAAAAAATTTAGTGTCGTATTATTTTCTATTTCTAAAGTAAACTTTATGCTATTATTAAATGGATTGATTTGTTATAAAAGTGATGTAAGTTGATTTGTTTTAAAAATGATGAATATTAGACCCGCATTTTATACAAATAATAAGGGAAACTCCTCATAAAATCAAAAAGTAAAGATAATTTACTCGTATTTAACAATTCAAGTGTTTATAAACTTTCGTGGAAAAATTGTACAGCGTTTTATATTGAAAATCCGGTGAAAATTTTAATATAAGAGTAAAAGAGCATTTAAGATGTCGGAATAATCATGGTTTTTCTGAATTTTCAAGTCATTTATTAGAAAATGATCACGGTTTTGATAAAAATTTAGGACTTTCTATTTTACACATAAATAATTTTGGTCTTAAATTGAATAATTTAGAATCATTAGAAATTAGTAAAGCATGTAAAAGTAAACAGAATATTATTAATAATCAGTTAAATTTAACTACTAGTCCAATTTTCCAATAATTTTGCGTATTCAAGAACTTCTGCAGTAATATTTAAAAATAATTTTTCAAATAATTTATAAAAACAATCATTCATTTTGATATTTTGACATTTATAAAACACCCTGACGATGAAAAGGTTTTTCCGAAACATGAAAGTGTAATTAATGAATACAAGTAGATACAAACTAGCTACTTGGTCTTGTGGTTAGGACTCTCGCCTCGTCATCCAAAGTTCGCGGGTTCGAATCTCACTCCAGAACAGCAAGTTAGTCCTATTTTCATAGCTCAAGCGTTTAGTTTATTTTGAAAATAGTAAGAATATTGATGTGACATGTTTTCCGTGTTCGCATATCTATTAAAAAAAAAACTTTTTTTTAAAACGTCAACCTTCAAAGTTGCTCAACGGATTGAAAAAAAAAGAAGACATTATTAGTTATGCGAAACAAACTCATTTCTACAAAGTTTTAAAACAATATTAGTACTTATTTTATATGATATATAATATTCATCAAAATTCATTATATTTCAGACAAGACTCCGGATTACCATCACTGGTTTGCGAGATGATATGCATATTGCTTTGAAATCAAATAAACTGGTATTTTTAAAGAACACCCAGATGTCGTGGAGGTCCGACATTACAGTCCATATATGTGTAACAAAATATTGATGTGCCCTTTTTAATTTAAAATTGTTTATATGTCATTACTGAACAAATGAAAAGTGATGTTGCACCATTGTATGCATATGTAGACATACAAACATAACACGCAGTTTCTGCTTCTCTTATGTTCCACATATCTTCACAGTATAACTTAGGTTATTGTTGCCTTATATTAATACATTACATGATTATTCTGTGGAAACATAAGATAGTCTCTTAACTATTTAATATTCAAGCGTTATCTGATTTTTATTTGTACTGTTAGTTTTCCATAAAAAAAAAATAGAATATTTTTGAGTATGTCCAAATTTTTCAGAACAGAACTGGATTTTTTGTCACAGGGATATTATTAATCAATCAATGTATATATAGATGTCTCACAGAAACGAAACTGTATATTTATGAGAAAGTAGGTATAGAAGTTTTATTTGGGTGAACATAGGCTTACCACCTATCGTACGGCTGGCTTAGGTGATCACGTGAACGTTGCATACGTGTAAAGTGATCACCTAAGCCAGCCGTACGATAGGTCGTAAGCCCTATGTACACCCAAAAAAAACTTATATACCTACTTTCTCATAAATATACAGTATCGTCTCTGTGAGACATCTATATTTACATTGATGATTAAAAATAAATATTAAAAAAAAAAAAAATTTGAAATAAGTAAGTAAACACACATTTACAGCGCAGTGAAAAAATTTCTGAGAAAATTAAATTACACTTAGATTACAATAATGATACATCAAGCCTATCAACAGCTTAAAACCAAGATGGCTCCGATTGATGGTGTACACAAAACGTAATTAGTCAGCGATGTTATTAAGCTTTTGCGAATATTGGGTTAAGTTGTACGCGGATAGTATCGAGCACGTAATCCTGCCAACCAAAATCTACTTAGAGTAATTATATGTGAAATAGAAGAATGGCCAAGCGCTTAGTGGTAAATCGAGACCATTCAAAAAATTGGACCGGTTCTAAGAGGAAGACTGCCTTGTTTAAGGGGGGGGTAAGGTTTTTAACTTTTTTTTTGCATTTTATTTTTAATTTTTTAAATGAATGTATAACATCGTAAGAATATTGTGTCAAAATTTCAAGTCAATCGGAGCAAAATTGACGAAATTATGAACATTTGAGCGATACTCAGACTGATTTTCTATACCTGCTCGGGCAGCTAAGAGACGCGCTCACCTGAGGACTACCGGACGTGCTATTTGCATTGGAAGAGTTTTGCGTAGACAAGGACAAACAGATGCTGATGATGAAAGCTCTTTGCCGTGTGAACATGGCATCGACGATTATGTGTAAGTATAAAATAAGTGTTGAGTTTTATTTTGAATTTTACAGTGTGCAAAACTTTAAATCTTTTTCCCCACATCTCACGTTTTCAAAGTCGGTGTCCATCATAACTTCAAAACTACTGCACCGATCCTTTTGAAATTTTGAATACTATTTCTGTACATAATTTACGAGGTAACGCTGTCGAGTTTTTTCAAATTTGTTATTAATTTTTATTTTTTAATAACAAATAAGTCGATATTTTTCGCAAAAAATCGCGTTTTTCCCTTCAAAGTGTTCCAAAAAATTGAAAAATTGAAATTTCAAAAAACCCTCCCAGCGTTACCTGGAAAAATCTATTATCTAACGAATGAACTTTGATTTTTTGATTTCAGATGATTTAGCACCAAGTTATGATGGACACCGCAATTCTACTTTTTTCCGAGACACGTCCGAATAATTGCTGCCATTGCCGTATTTCTTAATATTTCGTCTTGAAAATTTTATACAATGTTTTTCAAATATCATACTTTAATGTACTATTAGTTTTAATAAAGAGATTTTAAGTGTGTCGTCACAAAAAATTCACAAAAACATGCCTTTTTTTGTACGAATTAACCTTACCCGCCCCTTAAACCTGCTACTCCTGAAAACCGGCAGGGGGAGTCTCAGAAACAGGGCTGCCAGGAGGTCCCTCACTGCGGGCAGCAGGCAGATGTGTCTGCAGAAGGAGACGTTATTAAAATAACCGGATTAACAGGAAAGGTTCATCCTGTTAACAAAATATGTCGTCAAGTAGACTATCTATGAGGACCACTGCAGCCACGGAATTGAACAACTAAATATGTATCAACCGAGTATAGAGGAATGTACCTAAAGTGAAAAAAGAAACAGGAGAATAATGGCTTCTCACAAAACAACATTGGTAATGTAGCCAACTTTGCTCACCTAATAATGATAAATGTGACTTGTGTGATTCCGTTTTGTTTCAAATGATAAAAAAAAGCACTGCTTATGTTAAAGGAGACGCAGAATATCAAACAGAGAAATAAATATGAATGGCTGAATATCCGTGAGGAAGAATTGTCTCAGCACTCACGAGCAGAGCAGCTTGATAGCGAATTGATTTGATTCTATTATACTGTTTAAAATAAATATATCGAGGGTTGAAAGCCAAAATAGCGTTAGTGATTTTTTCGAACATTACAGGAGAGCGAAGGAATGTTTTGTTAATCTGATTTTGTCTATATTTATTTTCGTATGTGTTTTGCATTAACGAATGGGAATTTTGTAAATCGTTCAATAATAAAAGAAATATCAACAAAATCAGATTGACAGAAGTTTATTCTGCTCTCCTGTAAAGTTATAAGTTATCACTAACGCCCTTTTGGCTATCTACCCTCAATATCTAGTTTCCAATTTAGATAAAAAAAAAATTTATACATTTTATATTAATAATTCTTTTTTTACTGTTTCGTCTATTCGGAATATTTTGAATACATTTTAATTTTACAAAAACGCAATACTGGATTTTATTCCCGTGGGAACATCATTAATTAAATCAAGATATTAAAATAGACTTCCATATCTACTTTCTCATATAAAAAATATATCTTCGTTTCTATGAGACATCTATAATAAATCTTGTTTCTTTTATGAGAATACGTATGTTGTCATACTGTTTTATTCTATGATACCTATTCATATTACTTAGGTTTTAATACTTTTGATCATAATTTACCTTAAAAAACACATTAGAATATGAGACGGTTTCTATACAAAAGGCCTAGCCAATGTGAAAATAGCCAGAATTTATTCCTGGAAATAATTTTTTTGTACAATAAATAATACAACTGACCAGCGCTTCTAACTGATTAAAGATCTGATCAGAGAACAATAAGTTGACACAAGAAGATAGGAAATAAAAGCGGTGATAGCTGATCTTCACGAATGTCTGCGCTCGTCGCACTTGACCGACACTCCTGAGGAAGCCCGCGAACCCTGAATGAGCTGGATTCCACTCCTCTGCCGCTGCTCCTGCCTGGGGCAGCAGGTGGACCAGGGTGGCTGCGCATCTCAGGGTACTAACGCAGGTCAGTGGATGCTTCTGACCTCCTTTGAAGGAAGTATTGAATTAAGTATAGGTACACAACTTGTGCCTTATAAATACATTTATTACACCATTGAAATTTTCATTAATTAAAATATTTTTATTCTTATCAGTATTGCATATGATGTATAAAGGATATGTTTAATTCATTTTAAATAAATTAACAATTGAACCAGAGTTTATCTGCGAAGTTATATTAATTATATTTGTACAAAGCGAGGGAATTTATAATATTCAAGAATGTATTATATCGCTTATCTACGCATTCATTGATATTTTTTAAAAGCATTAGATCATTTTCGACTCATATTTTTTAAATTCAAAGCCTTCTAAAGTAATACTAACTAGTTTTTAAGTTCAATATACTGTACATTTAAAAATATACAAATATAAACATTGAACTACGTTAACAACTCTTTTCACTCGGACCATTACACATAAACCCGGTGACACTAATGATCACAAGACCAACGATGGTCACACAAACATTTCTCAAGTCAAACATCTGGTCGGGTAACAGTGTTCGTAGATAAAAAAAGTTATAAAGTCACTGACCTACGAATAAACTAAACAATGAACAACATGCCCAATGAACAATAATGATAAATTTGATTTAAACTGAATTGAACTTTGTAATGCACACACGTTGAGATAAATTTATCACAACCACAGTTTCGAGAGGTGCAGTCCCTCTCATCATCAGGTGTAGTGGGGAGAATTTTTTTGGGTTATAACGGGAAGATGTCAGGATTGCAGACAATAGATCGGAGACACTTGGAATCTGATGTTGTTTATGATATTTTCTCCGAAATTCAGCTTTATTTAGAATCCGAAGGTTTCCAAACTGTTCATTACCAATCCTTTATGAGAAACCAAGTGGAGAAGTTCCTCATAAATGTGGTTCCTCATAACCTAGTGGTTCTTCATAAAGGATTGATAGTGAACAGTTTAGATACCGTCGAAATCCAAAAAAGGAAATTTGGAGAAAGCACTCACAAATAACACCACATCCCAACAAATGTCCCCGATTCTCGACATCTTCCCGTCAAAGCCCAAAAAAATTCTCCCCACTGCTCCGCGACCCGCTGCTCCACTCGAATAAGACGACAACATTTTTTTTTAATTAGGTAACGTATAGATACCTAATTAATTAATTACCTCGAAACTGTAATTGTGATGAATATATTTAGTGTAAATCAAATTGGTCAGGTTGCGCCACAAAGTAACTGCCATATCAATCAATAATATTAATTATGATAAATTTTGAGGTTTATATTTTGAAATACGCTCTACTTAAATCATCCAGATATGTCCATAAGAGCCCAGTTCAAGGCGAAGTCCATCCTGGGAAGGTCAACACGAAGAATTCGCTTGACGTTCCGGGTCAATCTCCTCGGCTTCAGCTGCGAACAAATAGATCGAAGTTAGTAGAGCGTCAGGATACCAATTGATACGAAAAAATGATAATTTTCACAATGGCTTCAGATGGCCACTCTCCGAGCGGGAGGCAATATTTCAGATAGCATCGACCTAATGGCACAGTCTGTGAATGAGCAGTGGTTATAACGGCACCATCCGTGAGGGTCAGGGGTGTCACTAGTTAGTCCCAGGAATATGGCGGTAAATATAACGCCTTCGACGTTAACACGAACCATGTCCAGTCCAGCAGCTCAGATGGCAGAGCGCGGCTCAGCGGGGGAGAGGTGAAGGGGCAGATCCCTTTACTCGGCCAAAAGGTTTTGGAGGTGCTAGGCTTTGTGCCGA
>JADDOH010015698.1:0-18209 GCA_016648135.1 Agrypnia vestita | reverse complement strand
AGGGAAAGGAAGAGGAAGCTTCCTCACCCGTTGAATCGACCAAGTGGGAAAGGCAACGGGCATTCCTCTGGTAACAGCTTTCCGATTTACGGGATGCTGACAAGATGCACAGTAGAGGAGAAATATGAAGAGGGCGGGCGAGTTAATGAAGATCGCGATCTTCGGTCAGAAGGTACCGATGATAAAGAATATCTTGCGATGTTGAAGCGTGTGCAAGATTTTCCCCTCGGTCTAAAGGCATCGATGTCACTATTTTAGTTTTAGTAAAAATAAATTTGAAGTTCTATTCTGCTCTTATTCACAAATCATATCAAACAGTTTTAATGACACAAATAAAACTGATAGCGGTCAGGGTTTTAGACCGATGATTTTTTTAAGCACGATTATATAGTTATCACTACCGTGGAGGATTAATTCACATAAAATCGGCGGAGAACCGGCCGTCGTGAAAAGGGTTGCCGACACAGCAAAATATTTTAAAATTATCACTAAATTGGTTTACAAAGGTTTTTTTCTGGAACCGGCAATCTAATAATATTTCCGAATAAATAATCTCAGGGGAATGGGGAGAATATCCCATTTGTTTGTTACCAGGCAGCTGCGCGGAGATCAGAGAAAAAGATTATGCCTAAGCGTTTGATTTTATTACTAAATTCCCAGATTATTTATCAATAATCGGGCGGAGAGGTATCGATTATATAATTAATAATAATTTAATAATTCAACTAATGATTGATAACTTCGATGTTATATATCGATAATACATTGAGCGAGAATAATTACGACGCCGCGATTCCAAAAGCAATTAATTACGCAATTCCAACGACGATATACGAAAATTTTAGGTATCACTTAATACACACAAAAAGAAAAAAGAAACAAAGTCAAAGGAAAGTAAGGATCCTATAAATTAGTAAAATAAATACAAAATATCATGTAAATATACTGTGTAGAATCAGATTTTTTTTTATTAATGTTCGTAATAATTATTTTTTTCTTTTCTAATTAAGATTTATTGTTATGTGAAAATACATATAGGTGTATAATTGACGATGTAACTTGTAACTATGTAAAATAAAATGTAAGTATGATCTTTTAGTAATGATACACCTTGCCATGTTTTGGCTTTTATTAAATACAAGCAACGAATCAGATAAGGCCTACATATTGTGTGGATGTTGAGGAATGTTGCGTTTTGAATTCCGTCAAAATTAAAATAGATGTCCCGCGGGAACGTTTTTTGCCATTTTAGATAGATCCCCAATGTAAGGCTATTTTCTTATTGTATCTTTATTGTATGTAATACTTTAAAAAAAAAAATGTTTTAGATAATGTCTATATCTACCTGTATAATGTACCTACAATATTGTGGCAAATGGTAAACATGTCGATTAAGTTTTATTACTGAATGCTTGTCAAAAAGCTTTTATTTTAAAAGATGTAATTAAGAGTAATATTTTTAATCTACAAAAGGCTGAAGGATTTTTTTATCTGAAAACCGTATAAAATGAAATTGTCAATTAATGAATTCAAATTGGTGAAATACTGGAATGGAGTAATTTTGAATTTAAAAAAAAAAATATATATATATATATATATAGTTTTTTATGTAAGATCAAATTGTAGATAAAATTGCTACTTTGTTTAGTTGTATAATTATTGTAATGTAATAATTTAGTTTTAATCAAAGTTGAAAACCCCTCAAAATGTCTTTTTATATTAAGTCAAACGTGGTTTATTCTATGTGTGCTGTAATGAGTTTGTAGACAGTAAGATTATACCTACTGTATGTTTAATAATTATAATTAATTGTTAGAACGATATAAGTGTTTAATAAGCGAGACTGTTATTTGTGAAAATGCATACCTAATGTTATACACACCCAAAACATAAAAAAAAAATTCTGCATAAATTCTATGTGAATATTGATTCATTTTGGTTTAGGAATAATATGCGAAATTATGTTTTATCAAAGTATTCTTTTTCTACAGACATATAGAGGATATAATTATTATTAAAATGAATAACATTTTTTTTAATATCTCAAAATAGGAATTAAATTTTAGAGACACTGGCTCTAACAATATAATATCCCATACTAAATTACGTCAGGATTGAAGACGAAGTTTGTCATTGTTAAACTGCTTAGTGTTTTTAATTAATATAAATTGATTATTACTCAAATATGTGGAACGTATGGATCGTATTCTTTTGTTTCAATTACTGTCTATGTAATATTATTAAGGCATCAAAGATTGATTTATAAGGACTATCTATACCTGCTGGTTTTTCCCAACTTACGATGTTTTTAAATGTAATTGTTGGTCCAGAAGAAATTATATGTTTCCTCTTCTTCTTCTTAAAATAAGGCAATCCGCCCTTAAAGAGCGATTTGAGCCATTTTGCAAGTTATAAATGAAAGGGTATAATTAATCATATTTATGTCATTTACTGACAAGAATTTTGATATTATCGCTATCAGATTAGGCGATTTTATAGCAAGAAGTGACAAATTTTGGTTGGGAGTTGGAATTTAGCCTCGATCAGCTCATTGTAAAAGGCATTATAGTTCCGCAATGGGCAGGCAAAAAACATGTGATCAAGGGTCTCCTCCTCCGAACCACACTCGCAGATTGGACTTTTCACTATGTTCAGTCTGAACAAATGAGCAGCTACTAGACAATTCTCATTCTAGAGATTATGGAGATAGTTCTTTTGGGAGAGCTTTTTATTACTAAACCAGGGTTTGCTAAGAATATTAGTCTGTATACTTTTTAAACGCTTTCCCTTGTGATCACTCGTATCACTCCACAATGATATCCAGATGTCTTTAGTACGCTTTTTAACACTATTCAGCCTATCGTTCATTGGGCAGAAGAAACGCTGTGGGGAGACACCCGAAATTATGGCATCTTTGGCTAATTTATCCACATATTCATTTCCCTGGATTCCCTGATGTGCAGTGATGCATACGAAAGACACGTGTTTGTTATTTAGAGACAAATAAAATAAAATAACTCTGATTGAACAGGTAATATCGTTATTTATCCAAACTTTCATACCTGCACAGATCGAATCGATAGCTGATTTGGAGTCCGAAAATATAACAAATTTATCATAATTTTGAAGTAAACAGACGACAAGGGCTTCTTTTATCGCCAAACATTCCGCAGTGAAAACCGATGAGTCTGGAGGAAGTCGGAGTTTCATATCAATTCTTAATTCGGTTATGAAAACCGCTGCACCACTACACCCTTCGGGGTCGAGTTTGGAACCATCGGTATAAATATGCAGATACTTTGACCACTTCTCAACCAGTACGTTATTAAATAAATTATTTATAAGGTTATCGCTTAACTGTGTTGATTTATCAAGTCCCTTGATTGTCTCAGCGATAGGGTCGAAATATATTGCGCTATAGGGGAGAGTATACAGGAGGAGATTCATAGCAGGGAGTATCATGAAATTTAGTTTGAAAAAAAGAGAAACTGTTACATAAATTAGGTTCGTTTTTATTTGACTGGTATCTACGTGAATTTGTTAATCCAGTGAAAGTAGTAATTTTTGGAGCAAGGGGTGGGATATAAATTTAAATCTTTTTAAGAAATATTTGTCGGATAAATATTGTCGTCTAATATGAAGAGGCATCTCTACACACCCAACCTGGAGCGAATTGATTGGAGATGACTTCATGGCTCCCAATATCAATATTAGACTTCTATATTGAATCCTGTTTTGTTCAAAGATAAGCTGGGAGAGGTTCCATTAAGAAGCTGCCATAGTCCAAATGACTTCGTATAAGAGCTTGATATAGAAGTTTCATGGTTGACGGATGAGAACCCCACCAAACCCCACAAACCGATCTTAGGATATTAATATTACGTTCACATTTCGCTAATATCGAATCAATATGCGCCTTCCACGAAAGCTTTCTATCCAAAATCATGCCTACAAATTTTGTTTGATTTGTTATCGGAATATTGCTCCCGTCGACTATGACAGACACGGGGGAACTTTATCTTTCCTTGTAAAAACCATTATGTGCGATTTCGAAGGGGAAAGTACCAAGCCATTATCCTTTAATCACTTGCTTAGGTATATAAGAGCTATAGTCAATCTATTAACCGCAGATCGTATATTTATGTCAGAGATATAAATTGCCAAATAATCGGCAAAATTAACAACATTACACACATTAGAAATGATTCTTATTAGGTCCGAAATATATAAATTAAATAGAGAAGGACTCAGAACTGAGCCCTGAGGGGGCCCTCTATAAATCGTTCTCTTAATTTCGCCATCTGGGCCATCAACGACAACAGATCGCTCAGCAAAAATATTATGAATTAGTTAACAGAGATGAATTGGGATTTCGAGGTTTCTCATTTTTTCTAGAAGAGTCGGTAGGTGGACATTATCATAGGCTGCATTTATACCTATGAACGCTACAACTGTAAATTGTTTATTTGCGAAAGCCGTTTGGATGTCCGTGATCAGAATACTGAGATTGTCTATACAAGAGAGGGATTTACGAAATCCAAATTGGAACCTGGAGAAGAGAGAATTATGCTCCATATGCCATTCTAATTTATTTTTAATGATATGTTCCATTATTTTTAAAAAACACGATGAAAGGGCAGTTGGGCGATATAATTGTCCTTGGCTAGGGTCTTTTTGAGGTTTTAGAATAGGAATGATTTTTTGGGATTTTCATTCCCGGGGGACTGTACCTGAGTTCAGACACAGGTTATACAAGCGCAATAACTTTTTTTGAAAGTCCAGTGGAGATTTTTTAAGGTAAGATTAGGATAGTCCATCGATTCCAGGAGCAGAATCCGATACTGCCCTTAAAGTCATCACCAACTCTTTCATAGAAAAGGGTGAATCAAGCCATGAAGAAGGCGTGTAATTCAAGAAAGGAAATGGAGACATTATTTCACTGACAGAAGGGACATAAGAAGGAGCTATTTTATTTACAAATTCTTCTAACCACGAAAAGTTTAGCGGAGTTTTTTTTTTTTTAGGAGCGCACAAAGATGCACGAAACCTTTTTATCATGTTCCATGTATAGGACGGGGGATGATTGGGGGACAGGGAAGAGCAAAATTTATACCATCCATCCCGTTTCTTCCTCCTCAATAGTCCCTTGACCTTAGCTTGATATTTTTTGCACTAAGGAAATTGTCCAGATTCATATCTCCTATATATTTTCGCATTGCTTCCTTTTTTAATTTAATTGCTTGCGAACATTCCTCATCCCACCAAGGATTACTATAAGAAATCTTCAGACGAGGTCGAGCTTTAGGAATTGATGCATTGGCTACAGAGAAAATAACGTCCAATATTTCAGAAAATAATATTTGAGGATTGGACAAAATTTCTAGGTTGAGGTTATTTTCAAGATTGTTTTTCCTAAATTTTGGCCAATTGTCTTTTTTCAAATTAAATTTTTTAATTATTTTAGGGATAGATTTTACTGGATGAAATGACATAGATAGTATGATTGGAAAATGGTCACTAGAATCAGGGTCGCATAATATTGACCAGTTAGTAGAGCTGGATATGTTTGCTGTGCATATTGATAAATCAACTGCACTAGGTTTCTGCGAAGGAGCATTTATTGGATATTATTGAGAATAATAATTGGGCAATTAAGGGGATGAGACTATTTATATTATTGTCTTGATTTTCTTGATGGGTTTGTTGGGAAGCTGTAAACTCCTCCGTTAGAATGGCACACCCCACAGAAGGAGTAGAAGCCTGCCCATTAAAATAGAAAAGCAAGTCGTCGTGGGCTTTTTTTTCATAATAATAAGTTTTTTTGTATTTCATTAATTGGCTTATATTTAAATAGTTTGATGGGAGGCTTTGCAGTAGATAAAATTGGATTCAAATTTTTACTGGCAACAACGTTTGAAAACTTTTTGTAGCTGCCGGGTACAGTTTAGATGCTTGAATGTAAGAGATGTTTTGGGATGCTATAGCATGCTTGATGTTTTTTCGTCTCGGTAATTCTGGGCAGGTGTTGCTTACGGCAGTGTGGTTTCCTGAACAATTTACACGCGTAAATATGTTTTCTGATGAGCAATTTTCTCCCAGGTAAGATTCAGTACATTTATAACATCTAGGAGAGGATCTACATTGGAGTTTCTTATGTCCATAGCGATAACATTTATAACTTAAGATAGTGGGATAGAAATAAAGTTCGACAGGTAAGGAGTAATAAAATAGGTATACATGTTCAGGGAGTGATTGCCCTTAGAATGCGAGTACCACAGTTTGTGAGGGTTTCCATATTGGAGTATCGGAGGATTTATCCTTATAGTTAAGTTTTCTGGCTTTTAAGACTCGAGCTGTGACTGACACGTGTTAAATTATTTCCTCCTCACTTAACTCAGTAGAAATGCCGCGAACCACCCCCATTTTGGTCACTTTATAATGAGGAATGTAAGCCTTCAAGTTGTTTGTTGAAATAAATGACAAATCGATAAAAGAGTTAGCCGCATTTGAATTTGTAAATGATATTGAAATTTTAAAAATCTTGCTTTTGTGGAGAAGACTTCCCATTTTCATGGGATGTAATGCGTTAGTGGGTTCCTTATCCTATACAAATACAATGAACGGGCCAAGAGCGTGTGGCGAGTATTTAATTTCCGGAATGACTTTCAAATCTTCATACTTGTTTATTGTCGAATATTATCTGCAGACAAAATAATCGGAGATAAGGGATCGGCCTCTTCCCGACGTCTTTTAGAACAACTAATATCCGGAGGGTCCGAGGGCTTGAGTAAATTACTCATATTGCTATTATTATAGCGCCAGTAAATACAAAGAATAGAATTAAAACAAAAAAATATCAGTTAAATAAAGGAAGTCGTATTCCCCGATACGAACTTCCTTTATATGAAACAAAAACAAAAAATACAACAGGAAAGATACAACAGTAAATAAATCGCTTATCTGAGCGCTTATCAAGGCGCGTTGATCTGTAGGACTGCAATAATACGACACATGCACGGGAGCTACACTACTGAACGCGTCGAATGCCACGATCGAACTGAAATGATATGTTTAACTTTATAAAAAAATAGAGCATGGGTTGGCTGGCGTAGGCATGGGAGCCGCTAGAAAAAAAATTCTGCTCGAGACGGAGCTCTACACATCGCGAGGAGACAGACGGACTGAGGAATTGCCGGAGGCGTGGCCACGAGATGAAATCCCGAGTAACCAAGCGCCGGTCCAACCAGAAAAGGAGATTAGCGTAGGACTCAATGAGAGAGTGGGGTGGCATCGAAATGTATCCAATGACGAAACAGACGAAGAGGATTGACCCAATTGTGAACTTGGAGGGCGCTGCTTCGTACATGCGAAGGACCGCGCCCCGCCGGCGCAGGGTATATGTGGGGGAGACAGCTTCAAGAGAAGCAGTTCCGATTGAGATTCAGAGGAGTGCGAGTCGGAAGAGAATCAGTCACGATTGAGATTCGGAAGAGTCACGATTACGAGTTGGAGGAGTGCGACCTGGAGAGCGGGTCGCAGTTACGAATCGGAGTTACGACTGAGATTCGGAAGAGTTACGAGTGCGAATCGAGAGAAGTGAGATCCGAAGTTACGGATGAGAGTAACGAGTGAGAATTGAGAGAAGTGAGATCCGAAGTTACGGATCGCAGTTACGAGTCAGAGGCGAATCGGAAGTGAGAACCGGGAGTGCATGGTGTGGAAGTGAGGTCCAGAGTACGGAAGTTGAAGCGAAATCGGGAGTAGAGAGCCCACAGGGAAAGGGCGAGCCGAGTCGAAGAAACGCCCAACGCGCCTTAAGTATCCTTTTTGTTTATAACAATCAAGAATTTTGCAGAGACATTTATTTTAATAATATTTTAATAGTGAGTTTTTAGTTATAAATAAGTTAGTTAATAAGTAGATTGTATAATTTTGTGTTCCTTTTCTTTCATGTAGGTATAATATTAATTGGATAGTTTTAAATTTTAACGAATGTAACCGCTCTTCAATATTTTTTTCTGAAATAAGTAGATTGTATCTTTCTAGGTTGTTTTTTTAATCCATAATATTAATTGGATAGTTTCGAATTTTAAACTAATGTAACTTTTCTCCAAGTAATCTTCCTTAAGGATCCAGATTGCACAATTTTGTGTTCCTTTTCTTTCGTGTATAATATTAAGCGGATAGTTTTTAAACTTTAACGAGAATAACTGCTCTTCAATATTTTTTTCTTAAATAAGTAGATTGTATATTTTCTTTCGCCTATTATATTAATTAAATTTACTTCAAATATTATAATACCTTTACTTTGACTTTGTGTACATTGTGTGAATCTTGAATTACCGCGCCTAATTTATACCCCCTGCCATTCATTCCTCTGTGACTAATTGATGTATGATACCGGTAAGTCGTGGAGCCCCGACTATACCGTATCATTGACGGTGCCCGTAGGCGGAGGGCACGCGTCTTCAGAGCAAATTGATATCCATAGTGATATCAACGAAAATTCGAAAAAATTTCTTGTCCATAGCGGAATATCAAATATTAGGTCCTTACATATGAAATTGGCGTTTTGCCGTACTGGCAAATTTGATCTCAAATATCTTCTCTTTGGTTAGGAATTCCAAATCCAAATTTATACAGCTATTTACTCATATATTTGTGTTTTGAAAATTATAATTCATTTGTTTTTTCCTCAATTGTTTTTTTCTTTGCGTCACTCAGTTTACAAAATGAAAAACTTGAATTATCGCGTTATTTACGAGTACGAGTTCCACCGTGGCACCAGTGCTGCAGAAACGGCTCGAAGGATTAATGATGTGTATGGCGACGGTGCCGCAAAAGAAAACACAGTGCGTTTTTGGTTCCAACGTTTTCGTTCTGGAAATTTCGACCTGCAGAACAAGCCCCGTGGACGGCCGGAGACCAAAGTTGATAATGAAGAATTGAAGGCTATTGTGGAAGCGGATCCATCGCAAACCACATCCGAGTTAGCTGCAGGCTGCGGTGTTAATGATAAAACTGTTTTAATCCACTTGAAGCAAATTGGTAAGGTGAAAAAGCTTGAAAGGTGGGTACCTCACGAATTGAGTGAAGCAAATCAACAAACGCGCGTTGACTGCTGCGTTGCATTACTCAACCGGTACAATAATGAAGCGATTTTAAATCGAATCATTACCTGTGATGAAAAGTGGATCCTTACGATAATCGGAAGCGCTCATCGCAATGGCTGAACCCTGCCGAACCAGCCAAACCATGCCCCACGCGATAATTGACTCCAAAAAAATTACTTGTGAGCGTTTGGTGGACTAGTGCTGGTGTCGTTCACTACAGCTTTTTTAAATCTGGCCAGACGATTACGGCAGATGTCTATTGTCAGCAACTGCAAACCATGATGGAAAAGCTAGCTGCTAAACAACCGAGGCTGTTTAATCGCTCTAGGCCACTGCTGCTTCATGATAACGCTAGACCACACACTGCACAACAGACGGCTACCAAATTAGAGGAGCTTCAATTGGAATGTCTAAGACATCCACCGTACTCTCCGGACCTTGCTCCAACAGATTACCATTTTTTTCGAAATTTGGATAACTTCTTGCAAAGACAAAAATTCAACTAGATAGCAATGGTACATACTTTGATTAAATAAATATATTATAATAAAAAAAAATCGGCTTTATGTTCCTTCCATACTAAACGTCAATTTCATATGTAAGGACCTAATATATACCGTTATAGGAGGTAATTTTATATTTTATAGCAGTTTCTGTTAAAAAATCATAAAATCAACTATCTTAATTTTAAATATCTGTCGGTCCGTAACTTTCTGGAATTACAACTTTAAATAAATATAGTGCGACACGCAATCAGCGCGTGGCACAGGTTACACGCAAGGCTCGTTATTAATTACCAGCTGGTTGGCCCGGCTCCGCTCGGGACCGTAATTCGGTAAGCATCGAATTGTGTTGATGCCCTTTTTTTGCTGGTTTCTGCACCTGTGATTGGATTGCCTTGCTGGACCATCTTCGCTTTGCCAAAATATCAACAGATATTTTAGCGTACAATCATAACACTCTAGAGAGAACCTTCCAAAACTTTCTAGAGCATTCCGAAAACTAATAGAACTTTCTGGTACCTTATAGAACTTTCCTTTTCTAGAACCTTTTAGAGCATTATAATTCTTTCTGGAACCTCTAGACCCACCGACGCACTCCCCCACTCAGTTTGGAACATTTTAGATCTTTCTGACAGCTTGTAGAACTTTCTCCTTCCAGAACTTTCTAGAGCATTCTCGAACCTTCTAGAACTTTCCGGAGCCTTTTAAACTCACCGACATACTCCGCAACTCAGTTTGGAACTTTATAAAACTTTCAGGAATCTTCTAGAGTGTTCGCCTTCCAGAACATTTTAGAGCTTTGACGAACATTCTGGAACCTTCACAGACACATTCCGCCACACTGTTTGGAACGTTAAAGAACTTTTAGAAATCTTCTATAGCGTTTTTCTTCCAGAACATTCGAGAACTTCATTGAACGTTCTGGAACCTTCTAGACTCACCAACACACTCCGCCACTCAGATGGGAACATTTTAGAACCTTCTTGAACATTGTCTTTCTAGAACCTTCTAAGGCATTCGAGAACCTTCATGAACGTTCTGGAACCTTCTAGACTCACAGTCACTCTCCGCCACACTGCTTGGAACGTTAGAGAACTTTCTTGAGAAGAATAGAGAATCTTCTAGGTCATCCTCCTTCCAGAATATTTTAGAGCTTTATCACACGTTCTGGAACCATCTAGACTCATCAACATACTCCGACATTCTCGATATACAGGTGAAAAGCAGGAACATTACATTTTACAAGGAGTTGAGCAATTTTTTTTCATCTTTTTTTTCATTTTATGAAAGATGCGTTTGTTTTTAATGTTTAAAATTTTTTTTTTAATTGACGGAGATACAGCGGTTTATGTGAAACCGTTCAAAGCGCACGATCGCGCCGAGTGGCAGATGTGCAGCTGTCAAACGGGTCTGCTGGCCACCCTTTGTTGGTGAGTCTCTGGATATTGAAGAGCTGTTGTATGGTCCAGGAATAGCTGACTAACAGTGAAAAATAAAAAAATAAACGAATAAAAATTTAGTTTATAAGTTGAATTATCCTTCAGCAAAATTATGAATGCGTTTTTCTAGTCATAATATAATTATATTATATAATATAATTATATTGTTAATTATATAATTTTCCTATAGTCACTTACCTATCTTGTTTTATTTTTATTTTAAATATTAAGAAACCTTATTAAATCTGAAGTGGCCAGAACTGGCACAATGACATGGCCAAAACTGAAAATTCAAAACATGGAGAATATAAGGAGGTTTAAACTGAAGTGAAAAATTTATATTATAAAAACTTTTAATGATTAGATGGAATGTAACATAAAATAAATAAAACTAGATAAAAGTGTCTAGAACTGGCACATTTAGACTCATTTCAAGTTTGATGTTTCTATTTTAAATTATATTAAATTTTGTATACTTTTTTCTACATTTTCAAAAGAGTAATTAATGTGCTATATAGGGAAATTTAAAACAATCGTTTCTGACTATTTTTGAGTTCGTCGTGATGCACAGTTGACAAAAAATATCTCAAAGTGGCCAAAGCTGGCTCCTCAACCTAACGGTTTTGTAAAACTATCAAATGGTTCTCAAGATTTTTCAGCTAGTATTATATAATTTATCTAGAATACTTTACATTCAAAAGATAGCCGACAGAGTTCGTGCCCGTCATCCATAATAGAACCTGAAGATTCGCTTAAATTCCTTAATGCTTTTGGCATTTAACCTTCCGACCGAGAGGAGTCACGAAATTTAGAGAAACATGGACGCTATATGCTGACTCATCTTGGATCATTATTCGTAACATATCGGAAATTGCATATTTTTGAAGCATATGCAATCAAAGAAATAGGCAGTAAATCTAGGGAAATCAAGACAGAATGAATCTTGCTTGGCAGCTAATTAAAATTCCTGTCACACACAAACTATACATAATCTTCTTTCTTGAGACTATTGCACTCCATTCTTATTTCTTTTTGTGGCCTTCACCAACTTAAGCATAATTAGATTGATAGAAAAATAATAAGAATAATTAAACTTATATTCGAAAGAATAAAGAGATCAATAAATATTAACCATAAACAAAAAATTAGTATTTCAATTAATATTTTAAAATGAATGATATTCATTAAGAAAAATGTGAAGATATAAATAATATATATTCCTTAATCTTTTTCATTTAGTTTGAACAACTCAATATGATATATGTTAAGACGTGAAGTTCAGATCCTCATGACCTGACCCCTCGTCACCACCAGCTAAGTACAGTCGGAGAAGAATGGGACAAATCTTACTCCTTGATTTCAATCTCAGGGTCTTCTCAGTGATGTGCACGTTGAACTCTCGAGCCGCACCATGTGCCTCTCACATTAACAAGTTCCAATTTGCAACAGATTAACAAAGATGGGTTCACAAAACAAAACATTTTGAGCAGTCAACATAAAAATTTATTCAATCTAGTACTAACAATTAGCTGTGCCTCAAAAAGGCGATAACGGCAATAATAATATTAATAAAACAAATTTAGATATGACTAAATTTCTTTTATTAATATCATTATTTCTAATTTAAAAAATAAATTGACCGTTCCGCGACATCGTCGCTGACGGCCGCGCGATATAAAGGAGAAGGCAGTTTAAACTATATTTTTAAGACTACAGGCGGTGGCGCCAGCGCAAATGTCGTGAATCGGGCAATCATAAGGTTAAAATTTACATTTAAATTGCATCACACACAATTAACGACGTACAATAACGCATCGACATAATGCTCGAAATGTCCTTATCGATGGATAATCACCGATGCTGCATATTACTTCCAAACCTCTGCGCTTCATAAAACTCTACGTTGAGCCGCGACATCGCGCTAGGCTGAACGGAGTGAAAGGTACTTGAAATGAGATTGAGATCAGAAAATACCAATTTCTTCTGTGTGCGAACTGCACCATTCAGAAGACGCTCGCCACCTGCATCACGCCAGGGTGTCTTCCGTTGAGGGTGTGTTCAGGGTAAGACCGGCATCCAGTGGGTCGATGGATTCTCGTTCTTATGCCGCCATGTAGACCCTCGTGCCGGACCTCGTCTCAGCAGGCCGCACGCTCGACATCGGAGACGGGGTCACATCGTGATCCCGTCGTAGGAACCTTGATATAAAATTTAATTATTAGCATACATCTATAATTTAACAATGTTGTCAAGATGCTACTTCAAATTTGCGTCTCTCAATTCATGGTCTTACCTCAAAAAAAAGGGTGCGAAGGTCTTACATGCTGACACTATGTTTGGCGAAACCCGAATGGCGCCATCTTGTTTTGCTTTGACCGATTATGCGGCAGCGGTCGCTATAGTTAGTAAATAATCCCGGTTCCGAAATGCGCGTGCAGTACCTACGTGTATTCGCATGATTTTATCAGTAACTAGCTGATTGGCCGGGCTTCGCTCGGGACCATAATTTAGTAAGCATAGAATTGTGTTGACGTCTCTTTTTTGCTAGTTTCGGCATCTGTGATTGGAACCGTCTTCGTTTTAGCAAAACATCAAAAGATATTTTAGCGCACAATCATAATACTCTAGAGAGAACCTTTCAAAACTTTCTAGAGCATTCCGAAATCTTATAGAACTTTCTGGAATCTTCTAGAACTTTCCCTTTCCAGAACCTTCTAGAGCATGATAATTCTTTCTGGAACCTCTAGACCCACCGGAGCACTACCCCACTCAGTTTGAAATCTTATAGATCTTTCTGATAGCCTGTAGAACTTTCTCCTTCCTTTTTAGAGAATTCTCGAACCCTCTAGAACTTTTCGAAACCTTTTACACTCGACATTGCACTACGCAATTCAGTTTGGAACCTTATAGAACTTTCTGAAACTTTCTCCATCCAGAACTTTCTAGAGCATTCTGGAAGCTTATCTTAATCTTCTGGAACCTTCTAGACTCACCGACACACTCCGCCACTCAGTTTGCAACCTTTTAGAACCTTCTTGAACTTTGTCTTTCCAGAACCTTCAACAGCATTCGAGAACCTTCATGAACGTTCTGAAACCTTCTAGACCCCCAGACACACTCCACCTCACTGTTTATAATTTTTGAGATCTTTCTTTAGAAGAATAAAGTATCTTCTAGAAAGTTCTCCTTCCAGAATATTCTAGAACTTGATTATTATTTTTTTCTTTTTTTTTGGAACTTTCTACAGTCACCGACACACTCCGCCACTTGGTTTGGAACCTTATTGAACTTTCTAAAATCTTCTAGAACATTCTCCTTCCAAAATTTTCTGGAGCTTTATCTAACGTTTTGGAATCTTTTGGTTTCATTGACATACTACGTACTCAGTTTACAACCTTATAGAACATTTGTGAATACTCTAGAACGTTGTATTTCCAGAACTTTATACAGCTTTGTCGAATATTCCGGAACGTTCTAGACTCACCGACACACTCCTCCACTCAGTTTGGAACCTTATAAAATATTCTTGAACGTTTTCCTTCCAGAACCTTCTACAGCATTCGAAAACCAACGCCACAGAACTTCAACTTCTCCAATCAACTTCGAGATCCATCGACGGAGGTCATCGGACATTTCCAATTTTCGGGAACACGAACTTCAGCATCTACTACTTACTGATATCTGGTGGAGCTGACGTCGCCGAACTTCAACCTCTACGCTCGACTTCGAGGTCTACTGACGGAGACTCTCGGACCAATGCTGGAGAACCTCTCACCCTCTCTAGACGAGATCATCACCTTACCTGTAACAATAATTGATTGTTCTGTATATATCATCTATATAACAAACTTGCTAGGATTTCAGCAGTACCGTGTGTTTCATTGGTCCCATTGATATTGATCATATCAAATACTTTATTATTAATGTGAATACTTTATTATTAATGAATGTGGTAGGAATATTACGAGATGTATGTTTTATTTCGATTTTTTTTCAAAATAAATGGTTACATTCCACGTGAACATTGAAATCATGCTTATTCTTTAGGATCCGGCGGGTAAATGACATTTCCTCACTTCCCCTTTACCCCAACCCTTTCCTATGCGAATCTGTACATCTTTATATTCTTTGGGATACGGTGGGTAACATGGGTAAAATTTCCTCCCTCCCCTTTTACTTCCCCCTCCCTCTAATATATTTTCCATGCAAATCTGTACCGTTCGACCGATCTGATTCAAATTTTGCATATTTATTCTTTGGGATAATATGGGGTAACATAGGTGAAATTTCCTCCCTCCCCCGTTACCACCCCCCTCCCTCTGATATATTTTCCATGCAAATCTGTACCGTACAGGAATGCACGGTACAGGTTTGCATGGAAAATATATCATAGAGAGGGGGGAGGGAGGAAATTTCACCCGTGTTACCCATCTTGGAGCGAAAATGAACGGACTCACCATATCCTGCCTGCTATACGCAGACGATGCAGTATGAGTGGCTAACAGTGAAGCTGATCTGCAGTACCTTGGTATCCAGGATGTCCGATGTATGCATGCAGAGTGAACTTCTGATGAATGTCAGCAAATCGAAAGTGATGGTATTCGAGAGACGAAAGAGTGACCAAGTGTGATGTAATTGTACACAACGAATGCTTAGAACAGGTGAACGAGTTTGTGTATTTGAGAAGAATTTTCAGTAGAGATGACAAGGCTGAGAATGATATCGAAAGGAGAGTGACTGCGGGAAACAAAGTTAATCGTGCTCTTAATGCAATTATGGCCAATAAGAATTGGTCAAAGGAAGCAAGACTAGCATTAATTCATTAGAATGTACAATATTCTTTATTCGCAAAGTGATTGGGAGATATTGTGGTGGATATTAGGGAACAAGAAGTGTTCCGTACAGAATACGCGAAGATATGATACGCAGGTCTCCCGTACTTGACTCGTAGAACAGACCAAGACTGTACAGCGGTAATCGTAAACCCGCTGACAGTGGTTGTTCTAAATATTCACAAAAGTGAATTATCCGGTTGCAGGTAGTCCAGTTGAAGTTTCAAAATCCAAAAACAGTAGGTAGAGCAGAGGTCAGAGGTGTTGAGTAAAAGTCAGATGAAGTGGTCCAGACGGCGTATAAAGCACAGAACGGAATGAATCTGTACGCCGACGGAAGTTTAATTTATACACAAATTTAATACCTCCCGGCTTATTTCCGGGAGCCAATCACAGAGAGTTTTTATCGCGCGTTCGCGCCCGCGAAATTGTCTAAAAAATAGCTCGGAAAGTTTTATTTACAGAATTCAAAAATTATTTAGAATTTTTACGCCACCCCCCCGGGGTTTTCATCACGTCATTTACATGGTGCTATGTCTTGCTTATAGCATGACGTGATTGCCTGGACCCGCAAGACCGAAGTTAATTTTTTATCAAAAAATATATACCGATCGCAGCGGTATTTGCTCAGGAAAATTTCACAATTAAATTTATAAAATTTGTTAACTATGGTTTATACATGTTTGTTAATGCAGTTTATAAAGAGCCCACATGGGTGTAACTTTTGATATCAGTTTTAGTTATGTACAATAAAATTTCAGTCATTTATAAATATTTCAAAGTGGGTCGCAAAAAATTAATTTTCATTTATTTTTCAGGTGCGCCCCTGACAAGGTAGGTATGTAAAAACATGTAAAATGGGTAGATTCTTATGCAAGGAATTCAACAAAAAATATTTTAAGTTGATCCGGCTGTTGTAGCGTCTGTAAGACAGTTTCAAAGTTTTGACTGAAAAATGACCCTTATCGACATTGGACCACTGCTGATAGTGGTTACGTAAAAAATGTGAAAAATTTTACTTTTTTATTTACATGATTTTCTTTTAGATTTTAGTCTAAATGGCTTTGTTTAGCAAAAATATTATGGTTTGATACCAATTTTATTGAAAAAACCCTCGTTTTTCGTAAATATAAGAAAATCAATTTTGGGTCGAAAATTCTCGTATTTGTTGGTACAAATACCGTTTTTCGGTGGCTGTCGCGCCCGGGACCTTATTAGTGATGAGCCCCGTCGCTAGGCCTATAAAACACTGTTAGTTATATGTAGATTTCTCCGAGATCTGACAAGATATGGCTTCGCGACTTATCGGAAACAATCGGTCTGCAGCCCGTTTTTCCTTCGCATACCAACTCTCTGTCCTCGGATACATATGTAGAAATATTAAACAATATTTCGTAATTCTGTCTGTCAGGCCATACAGTTAGCCGTAGGAAATAATATTTCCTGTATCTGTCTTTCCGCCATACAGTTGGCCGTCACTCGGAAATATTCAATAATATTTCTTATATCTGTCTTTATGCCATACAGTTGGCTACACTCACCACCCCGGTCTATCGCAACAGCGATTTTCTCGTTTATTGAAAATAAACATGTGACAAAGTACATTCATATATGTCAATATTTAGGTTCTTACAATAATTTGTAATAATTTAAAACATGTCACAGCTATTTTATTTTCATAAATTTTCATACATAAATTTGTTCACAAATTTATCAAAGCATAGGACCCGTCTTTACGGTCCTCAGGGTGGTGATGACGCACCGGCGTCCTGCCCGGCCACCCGTGAATAAGATGACGTCACAGGTCCACCTTGATCGGTGTCCGTAGCGAACCATGGAACTCGGCAATGTCATCTTCTTTGAGGAGGCTCTTTTCAGGGCTATCATTCATCCTGTCCGTTACAAGAAGCAAGCACTAACCTTTTTTCCTTCGGTTCTTTGGTTCTGCTCTTGCCTCTTCTATATCTTCCAAACTTCTAGCGGCGAGGTGTTTCCCGTTAATTTTAAGGCAAAACACTCGCGTCAATAATTAAATTTTTGTTTCAGATTTGCGGTAGTTCACAGCGACAAAAATTATGCGGTCACTTTCTTTACTGACATTTTTCTATTGCGATTGCAGCTGTTTTTTCCGTCTTGAGGCGGCTTCGTTTTTTAAAACTGGAGCGGCTCTAGTACTTGCTTTGCTTGCGGGAATGGGTAGGGATTGGGAGAGAGGGAATACCTTTTTCCTAGTTTACAAATTAATTTAATGGCGCTAACATGCCGCCCGGGATGAAGGCTTGCCTTTATTAACAAGTGATAGAAAGAAGAAAAAAAAAAAAA
>JADDOH010015697.1:0-10157 GCA_016648135.1 Agrypnia vestita | reverse complement strand
TATATTATTTAGAAATTATTTAGCACCAACATGTGTAATTTAAATTAAAATAATTAAATAATCAATAAACCATAAATAAAAATGGGATGCACATCACTACGATGTTGCGTCGCCGCTCAAAGGCTATAAAAAGTCCTGCACACAAATATCCTTCTTCTTCTGCGTACAGTACTGCCTCCAACCACGACGTCTCAAGGGTCCGGGTGTCATGGAATAAATTCCGCCCGGTAAATAATCAGAATAGTGCCTGCATTACTGAGCCATCCGAAACTAGGTAAAAAGAGTGGAAAAAAGGTATCATACTAATTTATTATTCTTGTTTATTTCTTTCAGGACCCTCGAAACCCTAGAAACCTTAGAAAACCTCGAACACTTCGAAACTCTTTTATTTCGAAAACCTCGAAATCATCATAACGTCATCTAGAATAAATCATTTACAGTCATCATATTAATTTTAATAAGTCCATGAAAACTAATGTAATTTAATAATTTATAATCCGCTATATGACTTCCGGATTAACATTCCCCAAAGGATCGTCTATATTTAAACTAATGATTTGCATTATTTCTCTTTATAATTACTACAAGAAACCTTGTACGACTCTTATGTAAAATAATAATCTTACAAACTACGGTGACCAGTAGAGGATTACCCACTAAAACACAATACATTGTACGCTACTGTATCTAATAACAATTGAACGCGGATTGTCGCGTTACTGAAAAAATATAGACCTACGAGCACGGACAAAGCGACGGCTAGCAGAGCAGTATTCTGGAGCCAGTTAGATGAGGGGCGGACTTGCAGATCCACTAGATCACGGACGGGAAGGATGCGGCGTCGGAGACTTAGGAAGGCGCGAACGTTCCCGGAAGCTGCGAGACCACATCTCCATGCACGGCGGTCTCGCGTCGCGCACGTTAAGAAATTCCCCACAAAAATCTTTGATTAGCTCAGTTCATACCATATTATTTTATAATTGCTTATTACCAGCCCTAGACCAGGATCAGTGGCCAATTACGATCATACTCACTATCAAAACTTAGGTATAGCTAGTCCGCAGTAGAAATTAGATAGCCAGGCAATATACTGAATAAAAAATTGTTCAATAAATCATGTGTAAAGTTTAATCTCTTTCAGTTCATTTTGAAGTCCATCTAAACTAGCCTTATAATACACCGTCCGTTAAGGCGGTACATTCACTGCGAATGCATATTTCGGCGTTTTTTACGAAAATGTGGGTTTTCATTATTCATTTATATCAGAATTTATATGGTAGATTGCAATTTTTTTAGGGCGATAACTCAGATAGAACCTTTGTTCTTATATAAAAGTAATAAACTGAACATTGTTTATAATAAATAAGAAAAATATAAGCATTAATCCACAGGCCGCGGCAATAAAAACGTTTTTAATGTTCCCGGGCGACGATTCGTTCGTTGAAAATTTGTATGTAAGCATACTATGTTTTTTTTATACATATAAAGTTTGCTTAATTATCTAGAATCCGTACGTAGGAAATTAAGAAATATTCAATATTAAAAAAGATATAATTTTTGAAACATGCTTAAATATTTACGTTTTTTGGTCATTTTCAAACGTTGTTTATTCATATAAAAAGATGATTTTAAACGATATATTGTATCTATATTCGCACTTTGAGTCTTCATTCACTATTAAAAAGCTTATTTTTTTATAAAAAACACGTTAATTATTATTTTTAAATAAAAATTCTAAAGTATGAAAAACGACATAGTTAACGTCAGAATCCATGTTAGATGCCGTCTGGCCACGGCAGGGGTCAGTTGTGTTCATGTAGCCGAATATTTCTCGTCGTTTATTTCACTATTCCTTGTACTTTTACGCCAAATTTGACATTTATATGAATTATTATTGATATCTCCCATATATTAAGGTTTTATATGGATTTTTGAACAGTTTCATCCTTTTTAAACTTTGAACTTGCGTCACATGTCAGTTTCGGTATTATCCTAATTCAACAATTGTTCCAGATCATTTGAGGTATCAAGATACATACTGTACGCGCCGTGCGCATGCGCGTTCGCGTCTCCCGTATATTTATTTCTTGTTTAATATTAAAGGTACTCATTATGACATGAAAAGTATTTCAGAATTATTAATATGTTTTTTAAATTCTATTCAGTAAGTAATTATTGGACGAAAATAAAATACGGGAATTTGTCGAAAGATAAAATAATACATTTTGATATACGCAGTACGCACGTGGGGCTACGTGATTGTATTGTCATATTACGATATGCATTGATTTAAAAAGGAGTTCAGGATTATTACTATGATTCTTAAATTATTTACGGAAAATAATAAGTCGACTCAAATAATATAAGATCATTTGTCTAAAGTTAAATAAGTAAATATTTTGATACGTGAGGTACTTCTGTGGGGATACCTGACGCGGACGAAAGCAAAGAATATATGACCATCTCTTTCTATCAAACCTTACTGTTTTAGCAACGTATGTACCATAAACATGTAACGAACGTGTAATTTTCACTCGATTTGCGCTCAGATGACGTGTCGCGCACGGCTTGAAAGGACATGATCTATCGATGTAATTTGACAGCTATGCATGTTTGTGAATCGGCTGTGCCGCCTTAACACTTGATCGGGTCGAGTCCACATGCCCAATGTCTCTTGCTTTACTACGGCAGCTGGTGGAGGTAGAACAGTCGGGTGGCTGCAAACTAACCACCCGTACGGAAGTCTCAATATATATGTATATATATATATATATATATATATATTTTTATTTATATTTATTTAATATATAGTACAAATACAGTTCTTATATATTTACATATTAGATTAACTTTTTTTTTAAATACTTTTTAGTCATGTAGGACCTCATCAGTGAAGGGAAGCTCTTGAGTCTGATGAGGGAGCAACAGTTCTAATTATAATATATAGATAGTATATACATGTTATTTATTAATACGGTAAAAAAGATAAGTTGATAATGAAAGTATTGGAGTTATTTTGAAAAAAGCAATAGGTTTAAATGATTTTTGAATTTATGTTTGATTTAGAAAAATTTAAATTTTTTTGATTTGCTCTGAAGGGTTACTGATGCATCGTATCTCGATAGGTAAGTTATTATAGTAATTAATGGCTTCATTAATATAGTGATGCTGCATTTGGGTTGTTTAATTTAATTTAATAATACGGAGTTATAGTGTATATACTATTCCTCCGTATTATTAAATAAGCGAGTGTATCAATTTTAATCCAAAAGTTATAAAACTAAATATATGTGCTTAATGGCGCATAAATCTACCTACATGGTGTTTATTTCACGTCTTCTCACAGATCCCAAGTTCAGAGCTATCAAACTGGGTGGAGAAATATTCATGTGTTGGGGTTGACAGGTGAATAGGGCCGGGCTCGAGGGTGTTTAATCTAGGAAGCCTCACCCCTCCAACCGCAGTAGGACTATCTTCTTACACCTCAATTTAAAGCACCCTTCAGATTAACCCCGATTGCATTGGTGTTTACTGTCATTGTTGACATAATAGCCTAAATATTAAAACACAAACACTAATACAAGTAGGTACACATATTTTCACGTAAGAATTCAATTAGGTTTGTGTGATTGTTACTATGCGCGAAGGGCGGCGACTTATTAGTAGTCGATGCGCAGTCGTTAGTTTGATAACAATGTCTGAACTAGGTACCCATTTACATTCTAAAAGTTCCTTACTAAGAATTAACAGTCCTAACAGCAATTTATTATGTTTCGACAAACCATTTCTTTCCTGTACATAGATACATATAAAAAAACTTAATTCTACACCTATCACATGTGGGATATAAAAACAAAAGCAGCAATATCCAAAAAAAAAAAAAAATATTTTCGATGCAAATCCATACCATTCTAATTGAACCTTTGTTTACCCTCACAAATTTATTTTAATCTTAATTCTTAACCCGTGCAACGCCGGGTAAGGACAGCTGGTTTAAAATATAATATTCAAATCTGATATACGTTTTTGGAACACGACTCAGTGAAATCTTTAAGTTAAAACTAGGGTAGTTTTATTCTCATAAACCAATGAGCTCAGTATTAATGAGAACACATATATTTATAGTGATATTCGACAAATGTTCAGTCTATTCAATCTATCTAGAATGTTCTATTCATTCCGGTGCTCCTGGGAGCCTACGATTAAACAAAATATTCCCGCATTATGATATTCCCCCGCTTTGCATTGTACAAAAATTCCCATAAAACCCTGGCCTAATGAAAAAGGAGCTGGCATAAAAATGAAATGGACGGAAAAACGGAGCTCCACTGGCGAGGGAAATGGATTTTGCTTGTTCTCCAATTCGAGGAAGAGCTGCTCATCCAACGGCAGGGAAAACGACTGCAGAAAATTTAAGGATTTATATTTAACTTTGCATTTTTTATATTTAAGTACTTAGACGCTTTATAAGCAGTATTATAAATAATCCAAAATTCTAACAAATAGTTAGGTATACCGCAAATTTCATTCCGCGTGCATAAGTTATACCTACGTATTTAGTAGTTATGAATAAATAAGGTATTTTTGTTTGCAAGTAATGAAAATATAATTCATTACCAAATAAAGAGAAGTGGTAAAACACTGTACAACCAACTAACGCAAATACAATACCTACGTTATTCCACAGTCATTCAATTTCACAGCTCTAACGGTGACAGTTAATATTATCAATAGTTCAAAAATGTTTGCTCCATAATTATCATCTCGAAAGGTTGACAATATATGTATCTCGCCTCGGGGCAATTATTAAACAAACTGCTTCTAAAAATTATCATACAACTGTTATCATACAGCTAATAGCTAAAAACTAAAAATAAAATTAAATATTAATTAAATATAATTAAAATAATCAATTAATCAGTTCTAAAATAAATAAATAAATAAATAAATAATTAATAAATAAAGTTGATATACCGAAAATCTGGCATGACCTGACCATCGCCACCAATGTGGAGTGCGTCTATATTATTGTGTATATTACGCAATACTCAAAAATGTCAATATTGAAGAATAATGTTCCGGCTTACTGAATCCACCGGTATGCACCACTGATACAGTAATTAGAATTGAGTATTTTTAGGGTGGGGCTTTATTTCTTTTTTCATTTTCAACATTTCGGTAAAAAAAAATATATTTTGTATTTTATAGAGCATTAGCAATTTGAAAACAAAAAATATTTACCCATTTGTAAGAATTTGTATACACCTAGAATCGAATTTATTTCTAAAGATATAATATTATAGATGTCTCACAGAGATCACTTTACATAATGTAACGTTCACCATTTCCACCCATGATAGATTACCATGTCTATCAAATTTTTGGAAGTTTTTTGATAGACGTGGTATTCTATCATGGGTGGAAATATGGAACGTTACATTATGTAAAGTTATCACTTAAGCCACCTAAAATTTTCCATACCTACTTTCCCATAAAAAATATAATTTCGTCTCTGTGAGACATCTATAATATACCTTAATTAATAATGTCCCTGTGACATAATCCAGTACTATGTTCTGAAATATTTAAACAAACTCAAAATATTTTAGATTACTTCTTTGTGAGGATACAAAATATCAGACCTGTAACTTTTAACGATTTCACAATTTTCACAAATCACAATTTTCCACGTAAGAGAGTTTTCTTCGTTTAAGATTCGGAGCACTGGTGCTGGAAACAATACACGAAGATTGGTTTGTTCGATTGTGATACCGGCTGATTTATGTTGACTTTCATTACACGCAACGAAAGAAAATCACACGTCGTGTAAAAATAACCGAATAGCCATTATCTAGAGAAAGGAAGTCCGTTACCTTCGCGGGCTAGATCTAGCGGCATAATTTACAATCAACGGGCCTTAAATCTATACATATCGCTGAATCTTAAGCTTTCACAATCCGAACAATAATCTTGAAATCATTCCCTCCTTCGTAGTTTCTCGTAACAAATAAATTACGCTCCCTTTCGAACTTTTTGTTTCCTAAAATTATGCCTGGGAAGTCATTACTTCTCTGAAGGCCGCAAACATTTTATTCAATATTTTTGTGTTATTTACTTTATGGATAAAGGAATTGTTTGTATGGAACTAAATTATTAAATCGTAAATACGTTATGGAAAAATCAACCAAAAATTAAATCATACCTTTACATAATTACTAACTTAAGTATTCATTAAAAATATATGTACGAGTATGTATCTAGAAATTAATATATATAATATATATATATATTATATATAATATATAATTATATATATATATATATATATATATATATTTATATATATATTAAATATGGTTAATACAAAATTCCCGAAAATTAAGGCCAATAATGACACAGTACCCAAATTAGACTTGACTTACCAGACCTCACTTGGTAATAAGCTTCCGATCGAAACGGACGTGTTCGCACTGCCCCTCGTGACGGAAATTTATTAACAAGCAGCCTGAAGATGCCTGTTGTGATTCAGGCGAAACGTCGGTTGACGAACGTCCTTCTGAGGACCAGATTTTGACGCGGGTTACCCCCAAAGAAATCAATACTAACATTTCTAACACCCGTGAAAACCTTCATTATATTATATATATATATATATATATATATTATATATGTATATATATATATTATATATATATATATATACATATATATTTTAACATAGCTTCATCGTTAGTCATTCAAATGTGTTAAGTCAAATATGTATTATATGTAATAGTTTTTTTTGAATATGTATATGAGCATGAATATAAATAATGCATACGCATTTTATTTCAATACTAATTTGCAAAATAGATATGAAATTAAAGTTCTGGACTATTCTGCTGCGTGTATCCTAAGTCTTCGACACAGTTTTGGATCCCATTTAGTATGAGCTTGCTTTATACTACGTAAAAAGCAAAGCGTGTTCTTGTTGGCTTTACCAAGTCCAAAGCAGGGTATATGCGTTTAGTGGCAATACCTTGTCTGTGATAGAATATTGCGTTATGTATATCCATACATTTCCGAATCACTGTCGGGATTCGAGTGGTTATCAGTTGAAAACCTCAGATGCTGGCTGGAAATGAATATAGTGGATATGCATTACTGAGATTCAAGAGGTCTCCTGAGCATGTTACAAATTATAACAATCTTCTTCTTCAGCGGTATCTTCAACGACATCCATCCCTCCATATCCCCTTTTGCACTCGCCTAACACTTTTATATTTATTTTAACATTATCCGGACAGTCCCGCTATGAGTACAAATTAATATTTTATCACAATATTTTTTGAGTAGATTCAAATTTTTAAGAACACAATTACTTGATTTTGTCCCTAGAGGGATCATAATTAATTAAGACACATTATAAATAGAGACAAAGCGTTTTATGTGAGATATATATATATAGAAGTCTCATTTACCAGCAGTGACATCTATTTACTGTTTCGTGGGAATGGCAAATTTCAACTATAGAACGCCTGCCATCCAAAATTTCCCCCCATTGTCCCGGAGGTTAATACTCGGCGTTAAATACATACTTACAACTTTCCAAATTTGATAGATGAGATTGTGGTTAATCATGGGTGGAATCGTGAACGTTACATTGCTCACTAAAGTAAAGTGATCACTTAAACCAGCTAACCCATATATAAATAGCTTAATCTCTGTGAGTCATGCATAATTTATCTAAATTAATAATAGTGTGCCACTAAATAATAATACACACATTTCGCGCAAAGGATTACAGGAATCATTAAAGTATGAATACTTCAATTATTATAACCCTCACCCTACCTACCCCTCTATACTCCATACTTTTAGTATTATATTATCAGCACTTTGCGCGTTAGGCAAATTGGTTGAAAGCTTTTTCCATTTCATGTTTTCCGAGATTTTCATTTCATTTGAAAGGATCTCGACAATAGCCGACAAAAATGAAAAACCTTAGTAATAAAAAAAATATTTATATATCTCAGGGTAAACAATTTCTGAGGTGGATGTGCATTGCCACCATGTCGTGTTTTAAATTCAATACAGACCTCATGAAATAAAATCATTTCAATGAAAACTGAATGGTATAACTTAAGCTTAGCACCACGACTTTTCCCCTCCAGGGAACTCGTACCGCAACTCTAGCCCATCCACAATCATACACCTTCTCGTGCAAGCCCAAGCGCTTCGTACAGGACCATATGTCTGCATCCTCTGTTGCAGGTGCCATCAACACGCGTTCCATATTTATTTTTATATGTTTATGCTCCCCGTCTTTCGCGCAACAGGACCTATCCACTTAGGTGATCCTACTCAATATGTTTAACTATAAAACTGACCGGATTTGTCTATTATTGTTAAAGAATTTTTATTATTGTGTTTTAAATAACATTGTTATTTATGTACATACATTATATAAGTAAGAGAGCAAGCAAACAAAGCCGCAACTATTGCTGGATGCTTGAGAAATTCTGTCTGGAGAAACGAACATATGCTCAAGGAGAGCAAAGTGAAGATATACAAGACCTGTGTCCGCCCAATCATGACGCACGGTATCGAGACAAGGGCCGACACTACCAGAACAAAAAATCTCCTAAGAATAACTGAGATGAAGACTCTCCGACCCATTGCGGGACTGACAATCCGAGACCGAGTGAGGAATTCCGAAATACGAAGGACCTGTGACGTCGAGGATATTGTCCGACGGGGAAGATCTAGAAGACGTTACTGGAGAGATCATGTGGAGAGAGCTTGTACTGAGAGAGTAGTGAGCATAGCAGCGAACAAGCTGCCGTCTGGTACCAGACTCCCAGGAAGACCGCATAAAAGATGGCGAGATAGCTGGACATCTGTATCCCAGGAACAGGCTCCGAGCAATGACAGGACGCAGTCCTAGATGAAGCAGAAGAAGAAGAAGACATTATATTTATATTTAAGCATCCACCGTCTCAGGGAGTCTCAAGATAGGTCTGAAAAACTCTACGTGATCTTGTCCGAAATTCAGACATAAGGAAAACCTGCAAAATACAGGACATAGCACGGTGGAGTAGATCCAGAAGGAGATTCTGGAGAGATCACGTAGCCAGAATGGACAGTGACAGATTTGTGCATACAGCAGCGAATGAAATCCCCTCTGGACAACGCGACTCCCACCGGAAAGACCACCGAAAAGGTGGAGATAGATATAGCTGAAACATCATCCCAGGAGGCGTAGTTTTCTGTATCAAATATCAACAGATCCACTAAAAGAAAAATAAAAAGAAGATTTTATGTTCTTCAAAATTGTTGGCTTCTAATATGACAAGCATTTAGAAATACATTTACGAGACTGTAAACCTCCAAATGTCCTCCGAGCGGCCCAAACTCGACACTTAATATAAACGACTACAGGCGTGCCAAATTCCTTTACGGCATCCGCAGACGTGAGCTGCTGCCGGCTCTGGTGGGGCACCTGGCCGTCCTGGGTCATCCGCGGCAGGAGGACGATCGTAACACGCCATTCTGGAGACCGCTCCTTTTCCAAGTTCAATCTACTTGATACATTATATTATATCATATTACATTATATTATATATTCACGATAAATTATTAAATGGCATTCTTTCTCAAATGTTATGTGATTAAGAGCAATCAAGATGTTTTAGAAACTTTCAATCAGGGCCTGACTAGAGACTTGTAAAATAAAGAAATAATCCATTTTTATTTATTATGCTAAGAGAGCATTTAATTTTTTTCAGGTCTGCGGAAGTAATTATCTTATTATATAAACTATTTCAGATCTTTTATAAGTTTCTCTGAGCGTCTGTAAAATATATGAACTATCTGAAATACAATTATTAAAAAAAATTAGAATTTCAGAAGAAAAGGCGCAAACTAATTCAACAAAATATAATGCATAGTATCTGTGAATTGATGCAAATTAATTATTACACTATTATTAATTTTTATAATAGTAATTCAAACCAAAGAATCATTAATGTACGTGTATAGGTATGAAAATTACAAACCTTTGCAAAAACTGGGCAAAACGTTTATATTGTTTTTCTTGTGAGAGAAAAATTTTTGGATCAAGAGATTAATTCTTTAGAACTGGGTTTCTATACTCATACTATTTTTCAAATGAGTAA
>JADDOH010015696.1:0-28098 GCA_016648135.1 Agrypnia vestita | reverse complement strand
AAGTGTCCAGTCGATTTATTAACAGTCTATCTCTCACCCAACACAATTCATTTAAGTTGTTTATTAAAGAAATTCTCAGTATTTAGTTTCTTTATATCACTAGGAAATCCATTATTATAGGCAAAGGGTATCCAATTTCTACACTGAGAGTGAATGTTGCTATTTTGATACAAGATAAAGTTAACCCTTAATAATTTATTCTTTATTTTATATAGCATCTTTATCTTATCGATATATATCAGATCTTCTCAGTTTAGCATTGTTTAGTTTAATTTTAGTTTAAGATAATTAATTTTATCCAGATCAGTGATTCTTAAATAGAAAATCAAGTTAAGTATTGTTTTAATATTTTTATATGTATGTATGTTGTAAGAACACATTAACTGGATTTTATCCCAGATGGATGATAAATTAATTGAGATAAATTATAGAATCTCACAGAGACGAAGCTATGTATATGAGAAAAAGTGTGTGGAAGTCTTTTTATACGATGGCCCAGGGCTTATAACCTGTATGAACTGCCTTAAGTGATCACTCTTCACAATGCAAAGCTGACCAATTTCTATACAGAGTCATTTTATACAGGTCAGTGGTTCTAAAAAAGCAAATTCAAGTTAAAATATATTTTTATATATAGGTATGTTCTAAAAACACCGTTTATGAATTTTGTCCCCAGAAGGATGATTAATCAATTAAGATAAATCATAGAAGTCTTACAGAGATGAAGCTATGAATATTTGAGACGTGTATGGAAGTCTTTTTATACGGTGGCCCAGGGCTTTATTAATTAAGATAAATTATAGAAGTTTCACAAAGACGAAGCTATGAATTTGAAGTGTGTGTGGAAGTCTTTTTTTGTGATGGCTCAAGGCTTACAACCTGTATGAGCTGGCTTAAATGATCACTCTACATAATGCAACGTTCACCAGTTCCTATATAGAACTTTCAAATTTTAATAATGTGTGGATAACTATGGAATTGGCGAACCTTGCACTGTATAGAGTAATCACTAAAAACCAGCTTACACGTTTCTCATATTCATAGCTTCGTCTCTGTGAGACTTCTATAATTTATCTTATTTGTTTTAATGATTTACTGTATCATTCCATGTACCTGTATACGGAGACCAGATGATAATATCCCAAAAATTAAAAAAATGTTTTGAACGCATCGAGGATTACTAATTTAAAATGTGATGAATTCAACATTTTATGTATCTATTCCTTCCAAAATCATTTTTCCTATAAATTTATGGGCTTGTCCTATAAAATCCCGAATTCAATACACGATTAATTAGTAATCCTCGACGACCGCATTAATTTTCTTTAAATATTGCTGCCTTTATTTTTATACCCCACACATATAATACATGTGGTAACAAGAGTTGTAAATATATTTTTTAATTAAAGATAAATTATTTGAAGCCTCACAGAGACGAAACTATTTATATATGAGAAAGATGGATGGGAGTCTCTTATACGATGGCTCAGGGCTTACAAACTATATGTGCTGGTTTAAGTGATAACTCTACAGTTTTTTTAGTTTTTGTATCAAACAGCTCATTCTTCTCTTCATCGCATTAACTATACGCCCAAATTTTTTTGAAAGTTATCGAATACCTGTCATACGTACATAGGTCTCTCATCTATTTCAAATCCTACATTTTTCACAATCACTTTGTTTTATATCGTCTTCCTTTATAAAAAGTTTAAGGCTTGAACGTCGTTTTATTATTTTACTTGAGGATCATATAATTTTCGAATTTTTATCCAACCACACGACAAATAAGTGAGAATCATCATTAATTATGTCCTGTAAATTACGCTTATCATCGCTGCTACGATTTAAAAGAGTGTCATTTATGTATAAAAAAATTTACCAGAAAATTTACCGATCTATGTAGGTTAACAAAATCGTACATTTTTTATTAATCCCAAAGGTATCATCTAAAAAATTTCTTCGGGAACAAGAATCCAATAGATCCTTAATTAACCTTACATATTGTGGGCTTCTTGGTAAAACTTTCTTGTTCTTTTCACCTTACTCACGAGGTCAATTTTCCCCTGTGGTGGAAATAAATCTTTCTTCCGCAACTTCAATACGGGAAAAGGTAATTTATTCCCGGCAAACATCCAGGTAAAGTGATATACCGTTTCTGGGGACATTATTGCCTTCAAACAATTAATTGTGTCTTTGTAATGAGAAACGAAACTATCTAAGTACGTGTATAATAGGTATACATATTAATGAATCTACACCACATACGGGAGTACATGTACAGGGTCTTAAAGAAAATCACTATACTCACGCAAGAGGGATGTGCGAAATTTTTGGGTAATCTTTTTTAATTATTTTTTTATATGCTAATAATAATAATTCCATTGCTGTCTGTTTCTTTTTTTTTTTCTTTTTTTCGTCTTATTTTATTTTTTTATACTTTTTTTATAAATAAATAAATACTTATTCTTTAGGAACCGACATGTTTAAAGTACCGTCATTTTTGACGTGGTAGTACATATAATTATAAACAGGTCGTTTATAACTCTAATTGTTAGTGGGTGTGACATTAAAATACAATGTAAAAACATTTTCTGACGATAAATTTGTAGAGTAAATTTTATTTTATTTATTTATCTTCATCTTGTTACATGACATAAGAGACGGAGCCGCTCATCTCACTAGGAAGAACCTGTGCCGAGATGAGCAGCTGAACAATATAGTGAGAACAAAAAATAATAAAGATATAAAACAAAATACTATATAACTATAAGATTAATTAATTTATTCATTGAGTATATAAATATAAAATGTGGATAATAAGAACAGTATATATTGTATAATACAATAGCAATAGTGAAAGTAAAGTAATATATATAAAAAATCATATGCATGGATAGTAACAAAATGTATATATAATAGCATAGTTAAAAGTATATTTAGGTATATACCTATATAGGAAAATTAAATGAATGTTTGTTTATATTAAATAGTGATAAGAAATGAAGTTTAATGAGCAATAAATTATGACCTGTTTTCGGCAGTTGGGTATTTGTGCAAATGCAGGTGACAATAATGTATTCTCGAATAGTGTTGTGTAAAAAGTTAAGAGTAGGGTGTCCACACTGACTATGGACACCAAAGACATTTGGATATCACTTCCATCAGTCTGCATAAAACCCTTAACCATTGTTGATCTAATTGTAAAGACAACTACTAGACTAGCGATCTATTAGTTTGTTAGTTAGTGTGGTATTAAAAGAAAACATTTAAAAAAATATTAAAAAGATTATGGCAATTAAGGGACATAATTCTCGTATTAATATATGAGGAATGAGAAACAAACAGAGCGTATATTAAAATAAATGTTGTGTCTATTTTTTAAGTTATACGAGATACAAAAGTACCGCACAAGCAGGGAGTGCATGATTACAAGGTCAATGCGGTTTAACACAGTCGGCAGATATTCCAGATTATAAAAAGTGCATTGAATTATTCTGGTGTCACTAAACGTGTATTTCTTTTTATAGATTTTTGGCATTTGTTGCATAATATACCTAAAATTGATAGCTTTTTGAAAATGGAGTAATAGGTGTACCATTTACAGCTGACTACTTTATTAGTTCTTCGTAATTCATATTACTACTCCGAGCGTAGAAAAAAGCATTACACCTCCGCGTAGTGCATAGAATCTGCGACCGCGCAAGAAATACTTAGTGCGCCCTTGATTGGGGGTTTAGGACTTACTGATTATTCCTTCGCGATAGGGCACTTTACTGATAACGTTATGATACGACTCCCGCAAAACGTCGAGAATCGACGGTTCATATAAAATATCCAAGTTTCCAAATTAAACACGTCAAACAATCGTAATATAAATCATAAATCTTTAAAAATTACATTATTTAAGATGGAAACAATATTATGATCATTTTTAATGAATTGTTAATTTTACAATGCCTCGCAGGGTTTGTAAGCAAATACTCATACATGTCATACGCAAATATAGCTAAGAATTTACGAAGTACATATAATCCCTCTCAAGCCTTCAGGGCCTTTTCAAGTGTTGCGATATGCTGTAGATAATCGCTTTATAAATTCATTCACAGCATCTGAGTTAACTAAGAGGTTTTCGACAACATGTTTAAACGTGTATTTTGCATATTCATGTGTTAAAACAATTGACAAATAAGTTGAAACCGGTTTATTATGATACATTGTTTATAACACTGTTTCAATGTTCTGAAATTGTTAACATGCACTGTGGTAAAGCAGAATAGAATTAATATTTCTATTCTGTTTGAATATATCTCGTAGGGAAGGATGTTTTATAACACTAGAAGACGATTGTATACGTTAAAATAATAATTAATAAAAATTTTGGATATTTCAATTTAAAAATATTATATGTTTTTTATTAAGCAATATTACAATTTTTTTAAATATTTCAATTGTAGTGGTCAACGCTCCATAATTAAGAGATATATTATATAAGTGCATTGAGCCAATGTGATTCTCCTCCCATTTCTAATTTACTTATGTTAACAACGTATATTTAAAAACCTATTCTAACGTGATAATAGAATTCGAAGAAATTACGCACTATCGGAATCTCTCGTAATACGCAATATTCAATAACATTCTGCAATTAACTACAAACGTCTGGTACAGTCTGGAAGCGACGGAAATATTCTCTTAAATACTATAAATGTAAAGAATAATCTAGGAGGTTCGAAAAACAAACCTGTTTCGTACAAAAAACGGAGCCAGCGCCACGACGGTTCATGTTCGTTTTGACGTTTGACCGACGTGACATAGCCAGCAATAAAACACCAGCGAACGCAGTGTCACCAATGCGCAGATTAATTCAAAGCGACAGATATCGAGCGAAATACCTATTTTTGTGCGATAATCGAAAAGAATATTCTAGCAAGCGATAAAAAAGTGTTTCATAGACGAGTGATTAATTAATAAATAGTGTGAATTAAAGAATAGTTTTTAAATTAAATTCATGTCCAGTGACATTGTGAATTTGTTAAAATAGTTGATAAATCAAGCCAAGACCCGTAATATTAAAATATCTCCATATAATGTTGTGAATGACTTTGCTAAACTAGCAGATTTTTAAGCGGGATGATACCTGATACCGCATTCTTAAAACCAAAGATTTCTGCCCTCGCAGAGACGCGGATCAGTGGGAAGTATCCGAGGAGAAAGTTGTGAATACTTAATACGAAACTTGCGCGCGTAATACCTTATTTGACAAGGGTTGCTCCGAGCTACCCCGACCACCATATTCAATTATTACAAATAGTTTATGTGAGGGATTATGTTAACCGACGGCCCGAGTGGCGCGGAGATGATGAAGGATTAGGTCGGGGGTGTTTGGAAATTAAGCTAAATCTTTCATCATTTTTCTAGCATCTTATTTTTCATCTGCGATGCATTATTTGAAAATAAATACCAAAACTCATCGATAAAACTGAGCAATCTTTGTTACCTTCATTTTGACGCATTGAATTTTAATTGTAACGAATGTTGCACAAGCGCATTATAGCAGGAATGTATGTAGCGGTAAATGTAGCGGGAAGCAGCATGTAGCGAAAATGCGAGACCATGAAATGCATTTGAAATTAGTGTTCCGGTAATATATATAAATATAATAATATCGTTCGAATTCACGGCTAAAAAAATAAATTACACAACTGGAGAACAACTCGAACCTCGGACGCGCGAATGGCAAGGCGGCAACAACATGACATAGCCTCCACCGATTCTCCCTTGCCCGTCAAAAATATCCTATATTACGCACTGTAAGATCAGGGCTTATCTAAGATACGAACCATTAAACAAATAGTGCTTTTTGTTTGCACATATTATTTTAAATATTCGAGGTTACGTTTACGTATGTGAGTTTTAATTCTTTTCATGAAACAAAATGAAAAATAATCTACAATGATCAGTGTATATTTTTACAACCCCAATTTAATATAATTTTGTCTTTATTTTAATTTTTTAGTATAATTTATACTGCGCGTACATAAGTACATGCACGATTTTTTTTGTAAAAATAATGAATAAAATTGATTTTAGAAAACTCAGACCTTTTCTTTGTTTACAAATAATAAAATATCTATATTTTGATTGCGTTTAAAACGCATCGAGTAATGCGCTGTTTCTCGATTGCCAGCTTCAAAAAATTATTAAATCATATGTTTTTTTTTTCAAATGAGGTGTATATATTATTTTATAATGCAGCTAGATATTATTTAATATGCTTAAGTAAATTATATTCATTATATGACATTTGAGTCACTTTAAAACGTAATACATATTTTCAGTTTCAGTTTTATTTTTTCTGCAGGCAAATATATTTTTGAGGTTTAATTTCTAGGTTTCGTATGATTGTAAATGTCACTCGAACGAAAACTCGAAGCGTACACGGCAAAGTATCATCTATGATTGCTTCAAAATGCAGAATGCAGTGCGGGGTTTTGCCACCAGTTTCAAAAAATAATCAAATTGTAAGAAAATCAGCAATGGGCGATAGCCAATCGCAGACAGTAATAGCCGCGCACAACGCTGAATTTGTAGTAACATTGTTTAAATTAATAAAGATAAAACACTTTGTATTTGTATAAAACCACTGTTTATTGAATTATCCCATGTTTCTAGGTCAATGGTACCTTCAACAAAATATAACATCTATAAATAAAATAATTAGAAGTACTTATAGACATTAACTTAAACAACAAAAAAACATATGGAAGTTGAATATATAATTAAAAATAATTTTAAAACAATCAATGATCCCTTCAACAAAATATAAAATATATTAAAAAAATAATTCGTATCGTAAGTACCTATAGACATATGGAAGTTGATCATATAATTAAAAACTATGGAAAAACAAATTTAAATGGTAATAATTGGCAAAAAGGATTTGGTTAGTTATAATATATAATTTAATATTGACACATTTTTCTGATTTCTAAAATTTCTAATTTATCTTACTGTAAACTAATTTATACTAAAAAACTTCAAAATACGTAGACCAAGTTTTTTCATTTAAAAAAAAGTGATATAAAAATGCCAAAACGTAACTCAATAATTAGTCTGTCAACATTTCTATAGCTCATAATATTTATTTACATTATTTTCCCCCAAAAATGTAAACAAACTCGACAAAAAAAAAACTATTTCGGAAATGTTCCAGATCAAAATAAACAAAGCAGGAACTGAAAACAAAGTGTGTTTTCAAACATTGTGAATTATTTAGGATGTTTTCGAGGGAAAATAATTCAAAACAAAAGTAAACACTACGAGTCTTTGTCTGCTGCATGAATATTTCTTTGAAACAAGAAAGTAAATAAGTTCTTCGGGACCTACGAAATGTTTTGGCAGGCTACACCTTCCACAAGGGTCGGAGATCCGAATGTTTGCAGCCGTGTCGCGGCTCCGATAGTTTGCTCACTGCAAATATTTATACGCGAAATAAACAAATCTTTAAGTACCCTTATCCATTCCCTTTCTCAGACTGGGTCTTGCGAGACCCGCATCCGAATACCTCGATATTTTTCACCCGGGTTTCCGTTGAAGCAGATGCCAATTTCTCTTGTTTACAGAGAGAAAGATACATTTTGTTTGCGTTTGCCGTTGAGAGAAATTCTACGCCATTATTCCTAATGTCGCGAATTTACCACGAAAGCAGATACTTTGCACCTATTTACGCTGAATTACAGTTGTAAATTTATTCATTTATTTTATTGACAATCATAGGCTGTCTCATAACTAGTAGCAAAAACTACATTTTACTTTAGGTGGATTCCTGCCTTCATAATGAGTAGAAAATGTACAACAAACCATCACCCAATTATGAAGAAATGCTGTGTCAAAGTTTGCATTTTCTTTCAATATTTCTGTCTTATTTTTTGTAAAAAGTTAAACTATAATTACAGTAAATTATATCATTTAAAAAAAATACAATCTCTTCAATACAAGTTGAATAAAATGACATTTTTTACAAGATTTTATCATTTTATTTGAGTTGTATTTAATTTTTCATAATCGATATAATGATTCTGTAATGATGATTCAACTTTTTACAAAAAATTGAAAAAAAATGCAAACTTTGATTGTGCATATCTCCATAACTAATTATATCAGGTCATGGTTGCTTGAACATTTTCGACTCATAATCAAGGCACGAATCCACATTTAAAGTTTTTGCGACTAACTATGAGACACCCTGTACGTGATCGATTGATAATGTTAACAATAATTGAATATCTATGCTCCCTTACCACCAACCATCATTCGTTTCAAAAAACCTTACCGTACAAAAAGCCATACCGAAAAATATATTCTTTTAACAAAGACTACACTTGTTAAAATGAGAACAATAGGCCGATCACCTCTTCAACGTAGTATAAATTATTATTGTCACGACATCTTTAAATCGACTAAAATTGGAAGTTACATAAAGGTTCTAGAATATTGGAAGCATCTAGATGAACATGGATCAGGTATAAGTACAAGAAGCATCGTAATGCGCAATTCAGTCTTGTTTAACATTTGACTGATGCATTATTACCGGCGACACAGCCGTAGTGAAAAACAGTGTGGCCATGGCGTTGTGAACCGAGTGATAAATATCGAGCGAGTACCTACCGACAAGCGAGAAGTGTTTCTAGTACATACGTTAGCGATTTAAGTAACGTGCGCAATTGAACAGAACATTCGAGAAAGTGTTCTTCGGACGAGTGACTAGAAATAATTAGTGCGAATTAAGAAATTGGATAAAAAAGTGCATGAAATATTCTAGAAATATTTAATTAGTGTAAATTTAAAAAAGTAATCCATAAAAACCAAGTTTTTATTATACTCCCTTTCTCATTTACTAGTTGAAACTTTTTTTTTCGCTTAACCTACGCGTTGGGCTTTGGTCGGGCTACGCTACAAAAGGGATTAATAAAAAATTTCCAAAAATCCACAATTATACTATAATCAGGTTTCGCGTCTACCAGACGCGTTGAAATATTTTCATACAACTTTATAAGTTGTATGAAAAAACCATTAAAAATTTGAAAAATCCAAAAATTTATTTTTTTTTTAATGAAAATTTGATAGATCTTCTTGATCGTCGCCACGAGTCTGCTTGCAAAGTTTCAGCTCGATTGGATCACGGGAAGGGGGTTTAAAATGAATCCAAAGTTTTTTCGTCAGACAAGAAGACAAGCAGACGCCATGAGTTAATATAAACGGAGTAAAAACAGTTCTCCGGCCAAATTAGTGCGTAATAAATTAAAGTTTAAATTTTTTTAGCGTTTCATTTCCCTCCCATAGCCACATCCCATGACGATGTAATAATCGGTTGAGCTAACGCAATCAAAACCTGACCTTATAAATATAATATAAAATTTTACCCAACCCTGAAAGGTATAAACACACACAGGGCCTCAAATCGCACCAGTTCCGAAATATTTTTTTTAATATTACAACTTATGGCTTTGAGCAACTCTCCCAAACAATGTCAACAAGCAAAATGAACCAGCAAACCAGAAATTACGGTCGAGGGATGTTTAAGCAGTATAAATCTGCGGTTCTTCTAACCAATTCGGACCCAGATTATATTTATTTATACGTTAGTTATGTTAACCTACGCAATATATTTAAACCTAACGGTTGCTGAAAACAAAGTTCAGATGTTATGATTTAGGAATGTGAAAAAATCTAAAAAAAATCATTTATTTTTTAATTGGCACCACCAAAGGAAGCGAAATTACAGGTTTTTGTTATTTTTATTCTGTTATCATTTGTTACATACGAAATATAAACGACAATAAAACCTTTGTTGTATATACATAGTGCAAGGCTCATTCCAGTAAAAAATTAACCCATAAAAACTTATTTTTATCTCAGTTTTCATTTTATTGTACTTTTTTTTCTTGACTAAGAGATTAATTTATTTCAGTATTAATTATCACTGGTATTTTGATTGACAGTTGAGTTTGCACAAAATATCAACCAGCTTTTGTTTTATAGCAATTTTACACATTAATAATTATTATTTTTAAACCATTTACTAAAATCTCTTGGTGGTTACAAGTTACTAGATGTGAGAATATATATATTAAAATATTTCCTAAGAATTTCATATACACATTAAAAGGTGTATTGCTTAATACTCCATTTAAAAAAATATAGAGGTATCATTACCAGCTGCTAAAATCTACTTCACGAGAAAAGACTACAGATGTCTCTTGTTTAGTCAATTCCAATAAACGTAATATTCTCAGATTTGAACGTATTTTAGGTATACAGAACTTTCAAAATTTGATAATGTGTGGATGTTCTTACGATAGAATAAGTGAACGTTGCATTATGTAGAGTGGTCACTTAAGCCAGCTCGTACAGGTTGTAAGCCCTGGACCATCGTATAAAAAAACTTCCACACACGTTTCTCATATTCATAACTTCTTCTCTGTGGGACTTTTATAATGTATTTTAAAATTTATTTTCTTCACCTACTAGTTTCAGCCGACAACATCGACAAAGTCATTATTATTTATAATATTTGATTAAATTATTTCATTATCCATTCCTAAAACAATTAAACAATAAAGATATATTTGCTGTCTATTACAGTATTATAATATAATAAATATACTAGCAATGGATTCGTCAGTAGCCAACGATACAGTGCCAACACTGGCGCGCAGTGAGTATAAACTTAGGTTATGCTGTGACCGACTATATACCTATATTAAAAAAATGTGTATACGCATATACCTATAAGGTTATACACATTTATTAAATTTTACCTGTATATAATGAACTATTTTGAGTAGCTTCAATCCACAAAAATAACTGCACTATAAAAGAAGTATTGTAAACAATATTTCCTAAAACAGATTGTATTTACATTCACCATAGAAAAGAAAAATATAATTTACACCGAAAGTTTTGGGTGGAATTTGTAAAAAATAACATTTCTGCAATGACATGCGCGTAGTTCTCACCTGGCATAGGACCTTTCAAAGAAGCACGCTAAATTTACTTGTCTATTACACAAAATTCGCAGCATTAAAAATACACGGTTCAGTACGAGTTTTTTCTCGACTTGACTATATCTATGTGGAATAAATTTGTTGGGCGAGATAAATGAAGAATTGACATGAAATTAGGTACAGAAAAGTCCTAAATAAAACTTCTAGCCGTAGGACGAATTACGGCTAGAATTTTAAATCATTTTTTTTCTTAGGATAAGGATTATTTAATTAATATTTGTTTCCCAGATCTTTACTAATGCACAGCTTTATTGCTTGTATGCGCTGTACACCACTGAGTACCATAACTAAATAACGACCTGTATCACTAACTTGATCAAAATAATAAATACACAAAAATCTCAAAACTACAGTAGTGACAAAAGCATAACTAATCGTATGTAGTACCAATTTTAGACTATTGAAAAAAAATATTAATGCGTCGTCACCGGATCACGCCAGTGGAAGACAAATCACTTGAAATTAAATAAAGTTTTTATTTATCACCAGTCACTGGACTCGAATTTAATTGGAACAGTATTCTTTAAGGCACACAATTTCGCAGTAATCACGCGTGGAACATTTTATATTCGTCTTTCCAGGATATTCGCGTGTATGTGGTCGCACGTATTCTTGGCTCGTAATATTGAAAGCTCGGTAGGTACTCTTGATGTAATTCGCTAGCCGCATTGAATCATTGGTTCGCTTCTTGTCTCTGGTTTCGCCAAACGTCGAACAAGACTGTTCGACTCGATGTAGCCATTGCACTTACATACATTTTCAGGTTGCAAGACGTTTCGCGAATCTGGTAGCTTATTTTGGACCCTTCTTGTAATTTCCTGTCATTTTACAATTAACTGTTGAATGTCCGTAGTACTGAGATTTCCTTGATATACAAGATTACGTATTATTTATTGCAATCTACAATCTTTTGACAATGTTTTAAGCAACACAAATAAAAATAAATAAAATAAAATTCCCGTTACATAAAAGATATTTAGTAACCAATTTAGAATACAACAATTTTACGGATGGTTTGTTCGTTCTACACTAATAAATATATATGCGGTGCCACCGAAACTGTTCCATGGGAATACGTTTTTACACGCATTCAAAATCATACATTTAATATGATTTATCTAAAAAGTCGAACGACTCGTGCGTGGTCCTCACACCACAGCCGTGACATGGTTGGCTAACATCAGTCAGCTAGACGCAAGTTTTAGAATTTACGGAAATAATTCTCATTCGTTACTCGATGAAAAACATTGATTTATGCTTCGGGTATGGATTTATTTATTTTCGTCTCTCACAAACCTAGTTTTCACAACTCGGTAAATTTTGAACGTAAATTAATCTCTTCACGATATTATTAACATAAAATATGTTTAAAAGCTGGAAAACTGTTACGCGCATTCGTTACAACGATCTGTTCTCAGCCCATTGCTATTCATAAAGGTCATGAATTATCTAATAATTCAAGCTATGAACAGGATTCTCAAGATTGTGCTTATTGCATATGATGTATTACTGATATCAGATATAAATTATGACTTGCAGAACTGTTTGGAAAGATGGAGAAAGATCATTGAGGATAAGGGCCTAAAAATTAACAGGAAAAACATATCCGTACTTGCCATTTGATTTGCCAAATACTGTAACTTCTTCAATGCAACTGCATGGAGAAATATTCGCCAGCTGTGATGCAAATTAGTATCTGAGTTCACTTATGATTATGGGATGAATGAAATTTAGATCGGTAACAGGAATCTTGTGCGAACCATAAATGACTATGTACAACTCCTACTCTAGACAACTTGAAATAGCAGAAATGTGAATGTTTAGAATGGCCGGTAGGAGTATCACTAAAAGATAGGATTAAAAGTTTACGCATTCGTGGTACCTGGGATTCACGGACACGGACATCAAGAACAAACTTAAATTAAATGTTTCAAAAACAAAATGTATGATAATTGGAAGGAAAAAAGAACAACCAAATATAATGTGAAACTAGAAAATGAGATATTAGAAATCGTAGACAGTATAAAATATCTAGGTGTAATTATAGATTCAAAACTAACATTTACAAAAAATACTGAATTTGTAGTGAAGAAAATCGCAAAAAAAGTGTCCTTACTTGGAAGAATAAGAAGACATAAATAAAAATACAAGTTTATTTATATACAATACTATGATTCTCCCGCACATAGATTACTGTTCCAGTATATTATTTATAAGCAACGAAGAAATGCTAAAGAAACTACAAATAGTACAAAACAGAGCGATGCGCATAACACTGAAGTGTAATAGGAGAACTAAAATAACAAAAATGTTGAATGCCCTAGGACTGGAAACTGTAAATCAAAGAATAATATATAATGTAATGGTCCAAATATTTAAAATTAAACATGGATTAGTACCCAAATACTTTGATGACAGGATAAAGATGAATAAGGATTTTCATTCCTACAATACAAGAGGAAGCGACAACATAAGACTACCAAAAAAAAAGAAAACCACCTCACAAAATTGTATGATGTATAAAGGTATAAAAATCTTCGATAGCCTGCTAAAGGAAATTCAAAACATGGAAAATACAAGGAGGTTTAAACTGAAGTGCAAAAATTATATTATAAAAACTTTTAAATGATTAGATGGCATGCAACATGTCCAAGTGAAATCATGTATTAGCCAACACAACATTGTGTGTGGAACTAAATTATTAAGATAAATAAATAAATAAACACTGGAAGAATGAAGCTGAGATGGTACGGGAACATTAGACAGAGGAAGACCAAAGCACTCCTAGATGCTCCAAAATCCTGTAGAGAAATGGCCTAGATGAAAGCCAGAACCATAGACGATACAGGCTAAAAACGAGAAGAGACACCCCAACAACCTACCTAGGCAGTGATTTGGGACAGTGTCGGGAATGAGATGTTTGAAAGCTATAAATCTGTTACGCGCATGTTCGTAACGACACATGAGATGTTACGTGTAGACTAAAATCCAACATTATGCACGATATAGTGAAAGTGGTATGTTTGGCATTGCGGATGGCTATCGCTATTCAACCACCCACACACCAATTAATTACCATAAAAGAATTAATTTGAGATTACTTTACAGGATTGTTACAGAGCAGTGGTTTAGAAAGGACAGGTAAAGAAGTACACTTAGCGTCAATCCACACTATCGGGCTACTACCGGTCCGCTTCCGGTCCGCTCTCATGACGTCCGCACTAGTGGGCCAATTTCGATTACACTTCACCTTTTTTGATCAGTTTGCTCCGGTCTGCGTTTCAAGTCCGACGTATATTATACAATTATTCATCAAAATTATTTTAATAAAGTCCTATTAGTAAAAACATATTTTTGGTCATTTAATTTTTTTATCGAAGAATTAGTGTTAATTGTAGTTATTATTATCGTTACAAAATATATTATATTTATAATAAATTATTAGTTTATACCCGTCAAAAATGACAGTATTTTTACATGTCGGTTTTTAAGGAACAAGTATTTATTTAAGTATTTATAAAAAAAATAATTAAAAAACTAAAAAAGTTTTTTCGAAAAAATATATACTATAAAGAAGCTACGGAAACAGACAAGCAGACAGACGGACAATTAAAATATTATAATTGGGATAATGTACCAATAACATTGGATAAATTAGAAATTTTAGGAAAGTGTTCAGAGTTAATTTGATATTATAATTGACCAGGTCCTTTATATTAAATTTAAAATTTGTTTTTACGTTAGTATATAATTAGATACATATTTATTTATTTTTTAATTTTGTTAATGTTAATATAGCACGATTATTTTAATTTTTAGTATATTGAGTGATCGAAAAATTATTGTAATTCTATGAAATTGAATTATTTTAATTCCAATTGTTAATTCCAATTAATAATTCCAATACTTAGCACGATTATTTTAATTTTTAGTATATTGAGTGATCGAAAAATTATTGTAATTCTATGAAATTGAATTATTTCAATTCCAATTGTTATCAAACATTAGGTTACCTTCGAGTACAAGAACACCTTGTGACACAGTAATTAGAGTAGACCGAACGAAAAAAGATATCAAGAACACCTGTGACCTGTGACCCGTGACCCGGTTACGCTATGTGTTTCTTAATGGGATTTTCCAGTCCTTCCATTTTTATATCTGGCTTCAAAAACACATGAAGCGTCAGGGAGAAAAAGAAACGTTCATTAGTTTTTTTTATTTTGATAAAACGGGATGACAGAGCTTTCTTGACATCAAAATTGCTTTATAAAAAGAAAATTAATTTTCATATACATACATTTGCGCCAAAATGACAAGTTATTTAAAAAGCTTTAATTAGATATGCGATATTATTTTCAATAATCAAATATTCTTAGCATACCTTATTCAAAATACTTTTAAAGGTGGGTTTAGGTACATTTTAAAAATAAAATAGGTACCTTTTTATATCTTTCTCTTTTTTTTCTACATTTTTTACAACATGAATTTTTTTGCTCGTATGTGAAATATACTTAATTATCATGCGTAAAATAAAAGTAATGAATTCTAGATTTTATGTATGTATTTCTTCCAAAGTCACGTTTCCTATAAATTTATGGGCTACATTTATACTTATAAAATTCAATTGCTTTCTGTCTGCCTGTCCATTCTCATACAAATCTACACCGTTTGATCGATTTGACCTAAATTTTGCATACTTATTCTTGAAAACCCGGCGGGTAACATAGGCGAAATTTCCCCCTCCACCACCTCATGATATATTTTCTATACCGTTTGACCAATCTTAACTAAATTGTATATACTTATTATTTAAGACCCGACGGGTAACATAGGTAACATTTCCTCCCTCCCTTTTTACCCCACCCCTCCTCTGATATATTTTCTGTACAAATCTACACCATTTGACCGATTTGACCAAAAATTTTGTATACTTGTTAATAATATAATTCAATAAATCGCGGGAGCCGTACATTTCCACGTCATAGTAAAATTTAACCGCCACGAAAGGAAAAGGTTAAATGAAATTTACCATAAAGTTTAACTATGTATTTTGCTTTAAAGTTCTAATGAAGTTCAAAATTTTAATCCCGGTTAATAAATTCAAAGTGTTGGCTCACCTCCGCCGCGCCCGCTGTCATTACCATCCTTTTTAATATTTATTTATTTATTCCGGTCATTAGGTGTAATCTAAATTACAACCCGCCCGGTAAACTTGAGTTATGTGGGTGTTTTGTAATATAAACAATATTCTAATTTATATGCTTGTGAATAATTTCCCTTATCTTTTTGTCTGAACGCAACGAGGGAAATTATTATATCTCCCAAGGACGACAACAAAATATATTTCAAAAGAATGAAAATGACAAACTGTTATATAAACATATAAACTGTAAATATAGAAAGAATTACACAAAATCAAGGATTTGCCAGCACTTAAACGCTTTACAGTAAATTGTAAATCACAAGACACGTCTGGAAACCCAAAATTGTATATTTTTATTATTAATATTTTTAATATATATTTAAAGCATTAACTTTGTGGTTAGACATTATAAAAGAGTGTTATTTAAATCTCTCTCCCTCGTAGATTCCTGATCGTTCTGTAGGCTAGTTAGTGCATGCTTGTCCTTGACAAGATTAACACGCATGTGATAAATATTGGTGAAAAGTTAACAATATTATGGTTGTAGTGTATAGTGTTGTGAACATAGTAGTGTAGTGTTGGTCCTGACGAAGAGACGAGGTAGACCGGTAGACCTAAAATCTGGTAGTGGTTAATACTGATTTAACTAACACTGTTGTATATTTTTACTTTTTTTATTATTTATTGACGCCCTTCAGGGCTTTTATGATACAATAAGGTAAAGTGTACATTAAATTAATGAATACTTTTAACAATACATAGTGATTTACCAAGAAATACAAAGAAGAAAAAATAAAAATACAAAGTGGAAAGCAAATACATAGCAGTAGCACAAAGTAAAAAGAAAGTTCGCGCGCGAGCCCGTCAGTAGGTAGTCGTGTATACTGTCGGCTGCTCTCGCCGGTAATGAAATCATCGTAAAAAATGACAGCGCTTACTCGAGCGAAAACAGTTTGCTTGCCACAAACTTTTATAGCACGGAGGAAAGCACCATGACCAAACCTAAAGCAATAAATCGCAACTGAGGTGGCTTGGGCACGTACTAAGAATGTCTGATGACCGAATTCCTAGGAAAATACTGAGTGCGATTCCTGAGGGTAGACGTCCATTGGGCTGCCCCAGACACAGTTGGGCGAGGCAACTGCAGAAACTGAGCGAGGAAAGGATGGGACTACAATGGACGGAGGCCGCCTAATCAGCGAGAGACAGGGACGAATGGAGGCGCCCTGTTGATGCAATGGGTCTCCGACCCAAATAGGTTAAGGGGAAGAAGATGAGATGAGATGAGTAAAAAGCAAACATATAGCAAAAGCAGAAGCTTAAAGAAAACATAATACAATAAAAAATACAAAAAAATATATTATGTAGCAAGCAATAGCACAAGCTTAGAAAAGCATAATATTAAAAAATTATCTTGCAGTTAGTTATCTCACCTCATCAGCAATTGAAATACAATCCACTTGTTTAAACCCAAACGTCGTATAATCTATCGTGGATCAATGCGCAGCTTTGACTTCCCTGGCAGAGTTACGCCACTATCGACCACACTCACTTGAACAAAGTCCACACTTAAAATCCATTTATTTTAACGTGCGGAGCTCAGTCCACCCTCTCAACACTCAGCCGGGCTTAAAATCGGAGGTCCGTTCTAAATTTGACACACTTTACAACAATTGAACGCTGCCATCGACGGTGACCCGGCGTTAAACGAAAACGGTTTGCCCGAGAAGAAAATAGAACAGTAAACACCGCGGCAAAGCCTTTCTCCCACCCTTCTTTCGCAGAACACGTCGTCGTTCGATACAATTGTTTGTTTTAAGTCGACCGTTATTTACGTCATCTTTTCTCAAGGACGGTTGATGAGTTTTAAGGGTGCGCTTGCGGGGTACTGAAGCGCAACCACATTAGACTTTTAAGTGCAAACATACCCAAAAATAAAGACACCAGGGGTGTGCATTGAGAACAAGAAGCGTGACTTTTTTCTATGCATAAATTAAGTAATATTCCTATCACAATAATTGACATATCATTCAGATTTTAATGTTTCATAATATGCTGCCGGATGAATATTTCATTTCTATTTTTTTTCAAATATATGTTAATACACAGGATTTAGACGCACTAAAAATGTATTCATCTTTGATATATAATAAATCCAGTTAAATATTCCAATTTCCAATAACAATAATTTCGATGTCCTTACCTAACCATAAGTAGAATCCAATAACCATAGGTAGAATCCAATAGAATGGTCTCATTCCGTTTTCATTATTAAACAAAATAAAAAGATTATTCCGTTACCAAAATTAGTATGATTTGATAACGGAATAATGTAAAACATGGATTTTATGTGTTTTAGTAAAATACTCAGAATTGTATGTTTTTTAATATTTAGATGTTTGTTTAATAATAAAACTAATAAACGCCACTTTACTGTACCGCATACATATGTCATTGGTATTAATCATTTATCACAATATATCATTTTCCATGTAACAATGTCCGCCACAAATGCTGCCAAATAATAACGATAAAAAAGCATAATAATTCTCTATTTAATAATTTCCATCACTAACGTTATCAAGAAGCTACGCTACTCTAGATAACGCAAAGCCGTAACTGGCACCCTAAACATTTTTAATAAAAGTACGTCATTTTTGACGGGTTATAGCTTTAAAAATATTTAAATCAATTTTAAAACTTGTTTCGAATATACGTAATGTAACAGAGTTAGACAACAATGCAGGTTACAGGTTACTTTACAGGTTGGATTCCTGTCTAATTTGAGTCGAATCTATTCAAGCAAAAATGTCCCAATATGAAATGTTGTGGAGATAAACGACTTCAAAGTTTGCATTATTTATCAATATTTCTAAATTTATTTCTGTAAAACTTTGGACTATTATTACAATAACTTATAACGAATGTTAAAAATTCATATGCTTTGATATTAGTCAAATAAAATTATTAAAACAATTCAAAAATTATTTTTCAAAATCTGCAAATTTTTGAAATAGTTAAAATATTGCATGACATGTATTCCGTCACTTTATTCCGTAAAATAAAAAACAAAAATAATTGTCATATTTGTAACTATTTTACACAACAATTATATCCGAACTTTATAGAACGCGCTCGAAAAATTACTCGCTGAAAATATTCGCCTGTTATCGGGGTTCTCTAAAATTCAACTTCGAACTATGCCACTGCCCGGCGGTGTGAAATTTATAGCTGCGCCGCCATCCCCAACCGCATATTCGCTTCTGACAGAGGAAGTATTTCACGCCGGTTCAACGGCTTTCTGGCTTATTCGATAGCCGTCATAAAAAGCTACAGAGAAGCTTCTAGACGCCTTTTCCTTTATCGTGACAATAGCGGCCCTCGTGGCCCAGTGGTCAAGACACTAGTTTCTCCTACCGATCGTTCCGGGTTCGATTCCCTGTGAGGTCACAATAAAAATATGTGATTTATTCAAGCTTGGTTGTTTTTGTGACGTGTTTCGCTTCTATAATTGGGCCTCGTGGCCAGTTGAAGCTATAATAAAATAAAAATAAAAAATTTCTTCAGAATTACAGATTTGACGTTCGGCACTGGGTGGGATGCGTTTGAAACTAGACGAAACCGCAATTTGATCCATCCATCCTCAGCGTTACAACCCTTGGTGGATCCTAGCTGCCTCCAAGAAAGTTCTCCATACTACTCTGTCGCTGGCTGCCATTTTCCGGTTTTGCTGCCCCAGGGCCCGGCAGTCCGCAACGACACCATCTAAACACCGCAGTTTTGGTCTTCCGACAATCTTCTATCCATTGGGTCACTAAAAAACACCATTTTTGGGGGCTTCAGATCATCCATGCGGTATAGATGTCCCAGCCAGCGTAATCTGTCAATCTTAATGAACTTGACTACGCTGACGTCCTGGTAAAGGTTATAGAGCTCGGTCTTGTATATTTTTCGCCATGTTTGATCGTCATTAATAGACCCATATATTCGGCGTAAGATAACCGCAAACCCTCGAAATATTATTTTTCTACAACTGGCCACATAATATTCCAAATATCCCTTTTTAGTCTCTCATTAATTAATAACGATAAAACTCGGACACGGTTACGCCGTGTTGATTTAATCAGTATTATCTATGAAAATGCATATAGTTTTTGCGTCGTTCGTTGCCTTTCATGGGCAGTGGATACATATACCCTTAGGCAGTGGCGTGCAGTGCATACAATCAAAAAAGCTGTGCATTAATAAGGATTTTAGAAAAAAAATATTGATTAAATAATTCTTGTCTTAATAAAAAGTCGATTTAATATATTATCCGTAATTCGTCCTACGGTTAGATGTTTTATTTCCGACGTTTCTGTTCCAACTTCATGTTAATTTATAATTTATCTCACTTGTTTGTGCCCAACAAATTTGTTTCTTAGATTTAGTCGAGTCGAGAAAAAATTCGTCCTGAACTGTGTATGTATTTTCCTAATGAAACTGTATAATATTACATTGACCCATATTTATGTCTACGAGTTTTTTGTAGAAAACAAGTAAGTTTTTCATAGAATAGAGTGTTTCGTCAAAATGTAATGTGAGGTGACGACGACGCGCACGTCACTTGCAGAAATGAATTTTTTTACAAATTCCAGTTGCTTGCACATGCAACTTTTTGATTGAATTCTATTTCTCTTTTCTGTGGTGAATTCCAACTGTCAAATCACATGATCTCCATATTATGTGGGGTACGTTTATTATTTTTTATTTGAATAATTGAGTTCATTAATAACAGTTAACAGTACAAATTCAATCCATTTCTATTTACATGAAAGTTTATAGTAATTTATAAAGAAAGTTCGTAAAATGTAGGTTTTTAAACATTTTATACGCAATATGAAAATGATGGTGATACTGCCATTGATGATACCATAAAATGTTTGATTTATTTTTGTGAAAAGAAACGTATATTTGAAATAAATATAGTCGGTCACAGCATAACCTAAGTTTATACCCACTGCACGCCTCTACCCTTAGATACATTTAAGTTAATTTTTACTCACTTTATATTAACTCGTGGCGTCTGCTTGCTTGCCGGCTTGCCGGGTGAAAAAACTTTGGATCGATTTTTAACCCTTTTCCCGTGAATTAATCGAGCTGAAACTTGGCAAGTAGACTCGTGGCGACGATCAAGAAGACGTATCAATTTTTTGTTAAAAAAATTAATAATTATAATATAATTTCGGATATTTAGAAATTTTATTGGTTTTTTCAAATTGGAATCATTAGAAAAGTTTGATTACTAGCATAGCGGCCCGATAACGTCGCGGAAAATTTTCTAAATTTGAATTACTCCTTCGGTATACATAATAGGTACTTCACTACGAATTTCGAAAATCTAAATTGACTAACAAATGTTTTTAGAATTTAATCTTCAATGCATGAAGTTTCTTATCAAAGCTCCAAACATCTGACATTTTAGAAATATATTAAATTACTGTAAGTTTAGTGTTATGTTATATGTTTTAATTCGTCTTTAATTGTTGTTATATTTTACGAAGAAAGGGAGTGTAATAAAAACTTGGTTTTAATGGGTTACTTTTTTTATTATTTTTTTAATAGAGATACAAATCAATATTTATATACAATTTTCCAAACAAGTTAAACGCTTGTGCTTTTAAAATAAGACTAACGTACAAACGTAAACGTAAAAATAATCCTCGAACGAGGTGTAAACTTCCGACCACCAGGTCACCAGGCGAGTATCTTAACCGCTAGACCGTCAAGCTTTTGATTGGGTTACTTGTTGGTCTTGTGGGTTAATAAACGTATGAATTAATTATTATTAATCAATATAGCAAATTTATAAATTTAGGGTATAGCAAATATATTGTCATATTAAAATTTAATTGCTGACATAATTAAAAAAATATTTTAAAATAGATTCGTTTAAAAAAATTTTTTAATACAATTCTTTTAAATTATCGTTTCACGTTATTAATCATTGTTTGTATCAAAACCCACCAGCCTGGTGCGAAATACTGTTTGTTGAGCGCTTTTTATCGTTCGCTCTAACGCTTGGTCCTTTAGCGAAAGGTTCTGAAAAACAAAGCTCACAGAGTTGTTTTATTCCCTGGCTTGATAATAATCGCATTTATCAAATGCCCTTTAAACAATCCCGATTAGCGAACATTTTTCAAACCCGCAAAGTAGCCAAAGAAGTATAAAATATTAAAAAGGAATATTTTCTCTTCGCGATATAATTGGACTTTTTTTATTTTTTTTATTTATTTAATTGATAATACATATAATTTCTTTATTTAAAATTATAGCTAGCAAATATTAACAATTCTTTTTTTTCATATGTCGTACCTTACCAAAAATAATTAAGATTCTTGTGTGTTGTGAGGACTTTATTGTACTTTTTTAAAGCAATTAAGCCCAGAAACAAATAATTAGGATTGGAATATTTAACCGTTATTTGTTTTATAATTCAATAAAAAATACGCATATTAATTTTATTTTTTATTTTTTAGCACATATGATTTTTAAATGATAAGATGAGTCAATTAGAAAGTTAGAGTGCTGAGATGGTTTGGTCATGTAGAACGTATGAACGTGGAAAGGATGGTTAAGAAAATATATGAGGCGAGTGTTGAAGGAAACAAAAATAGAGGGCGTCCGCGAAAGACCTGGCACGATCAGATACAAGTGTTTGAGGATGGCCCCGTTAAAAGCCGCAACAACCGTAGAACTTGTATGAGAAGATGTATGAATGTGGCCGAAGCAAAAGTGGTGTGCCAGGATAGAAGAGTGTGGCGTTCAATCCTCTCTGCCACCCCTGCGGGGAAACGGCGTGATGTTTAGTTAGTTAGTTAGTTAAAATTTAACCCATAAAAACATATTTTTCATTATAAATCCCTTATATGCGAGGTCTCAGTTAACATTTTATTGTATTGGTTATTATTTTACAGTAAAACAGCAATTGTTTTGTAGCAATTTTAAATAAAGAGATAAATTCAAAAGGTTTCCATAATTAATAATGTTTTAATAGTACCAAAAAGTAGGTACAATATGTCCCGGATAATATCACTGGAAGGCGGCTCACACTGCGGTCAGCTAAATCGGAGGCACTCTGCAAGCTAGTTGTACCAAGCAGACCTGGAGCCACCAAGTTTGCGGAACGTGCTTTCAGCTTTGCGGGCCCAGCTATGTGGAATCGGCTGCCTCCAGCATCTTGCAACAGCGATCCATGGAAAATCAAGAATCTTTCAAGAGGCTAAAAACTTACTTATTCTGGATGTCGCATCTATAAAGCGCCCTTGAAGCATCTTTCACGCAAAAACGGTGCTATATAAATCATCACAAACATAACATAACTTAGGTACCTACTTGCCCGAACATGTGAGATAATTTTGCATTTTTTTGTGTGCGTGTGTGTATTTGTGACTCCAAATTTTTTGTAAGAATATATTGACACTATATCAAGTCGATGTGCAAAATTTCAGCTCAATTGGATGACAGGAAGTGTGTTAATTATCACTTCCAAGATTTTCCCTTTGTTCCCAACAAAAAGTTTTAGACCGGCAATAAATAAAGGATTTAAAAATAATAATAATAAATATTTGACAACCCTGAATTTTTCCTTGCCGCTGAACCGCGATGCCAATTTTGCTTTAGTGACCATTTACGATTAAAATGAAAAATTTGAGATTTATATATCGCACTCCCAGTCAAAATGTCAAAAAATGTTATTCTGAGATAATTGTATTCAAAGTGTAGTACTCAGATGTAGAAGTTATGTGGTGGTCATATCCTCCAGCGAAAATGGCGCTTAAAAAACGTATCACGGTTCCAGCCGTCAGGTATCCATTTTCATTATCTTCCATTAAGATCAAGATATTTTATTCTATTTATATTAAATTATTAACTGACAAATAAATTAACAATTCAGTGTGTTGAAAGCGTTCCGGCGTCAACCCTTTCGCGGAAGGGGTGAGCGTAGGAAGCGCGGTTAGCATGCAATGAATTAATTTGTTCACAAATGGGATTTCCATGTCGGCCATCGACAAATAAAGTTAACACCGCGGCAGCCGGCTCCGAGAGTGTTATTCTGCACGGGCATAATCAAAGTCTGCCAAAGCAATTGATAAAAAATATTAATTTCCCTCCAAATTGTCAATCTCATTGCTCTGAATCCATTTGTTTCAGTTGTGTCGTTGTATCATTTGACACATTTGTATCACATCACATATTTGACGAATCGTAACCTTAGAACAACAAGGTATCCCGTGACATTTTGATATCAAAATTGAATTATAATTATAATGGGCTACGTCATGAAATTCATATTGTACAAGAATAATAAAAATGATTTTATTTCACTTCATAAGTACTTTGTGCATAAGAGATCAAAAAGAAAAATCTCCCCTTTTTATGAATATTATCTAGCAATTATGTAAACTATTTGTATGTTTGTGAAGCATTTTATCAATTAAAATCTCTGCTCTGACTTTAAAATCAGTTAGGTAAAAAAATGCTTATCTAAATTTAGTCTGTTCAAAATATCCTTAACATATGTTTTATTTTATCATTTTAAATTATATAGCGCTATTCTTGTATTAAAGTTACCTTATGGACGATGAACCTATTTCACAATGAAATCTAAAAATAATAAAAGGTTTTTTTTTTTAATTAGTGTTTTTATTAAATTCTTACTTCTTTCGCTTGTGCTATAAAAATAGAATAAACTTGCTGGTGAACAAGAATGGGGCCCGATCCACCAACCACTGGATCGCTAGGCAAGTAAGTATTACCACTACACTAATAAACTACACACATTTAAGCGATGATTCTCAAGATCTCATAATTTAATCATAATTTAATCAGATGATACCCTGTAATTCCAAGGTCTCGGTACGTTTTTTAATTATTTACTAAATGCTTTTTGTATGAAAATACTCGTAAGTCCATACGTTATATGACAAATAATATATATACGTCACATAGTGATAGGTAATATACGTAGTAGTAAATATACATGGGCCCATTTTATACAAGCTATTTGAATCTTGAACGGATTTGTTGTCGCTACTATGAAGGCATGGATTCTTCTTGAACGCAGTGATCATCTGTATTCTCTGTGGTACACATACTCACAAAATGACTCACAATTTGATCCTTTGCCCGGATCGTAAGATGAGTCCGAAACTCAAGGTTGGTAAATATGCCCTTCGCCCTTCAATCCTTTATTGATTCTATTGCATTAAATAATATTCAAAGGACGCTAAATGGCGCCCTCCTACGATTCCATAGAGACTTTGAGCGCCATCCGTTAAATAGCTCTTACCATCTCCTTCATTCCTCACGCCCTCCTTCGCACACTTAACGTTCCATTCCCACATAAATAATCAATCACCCCCATATAAAAAATTACCTACTTTCATTTCAGGCTCCCAGGGTGGTAAAATCACTTAATAAAGATTTTTTTAAAGTTTTCTTTTTATTACGCTACAGCACGAAATGGAGCCAACAACTTTAAAAACAGAAAATACATACAACTTTAAAAAAATATATTATTATTGTGTGTTCTTGAGGGGGTATTCTAGTGTAGAAATTTGAAAAATTCAATTTTTTTCTTTCTTTCATATTTTCAAATTTTTACCTTTCAAGAATATGTCCTTAAAAGATTTGTCAAAATTTTAATTATTTCCGGAGATATAGCTATTTTAGTGACACGACATCCATACCGGCTGGGCCGGAACGAATCGAATAAAAGACGTAATGGACCATCCGTTTACCTGCGATACCATTCTCTCGTAAACTACGTAAATTACTCTTGTATTATATAGTATATTGAAATATAATAATCCAAGGTCACCCACAGAAAAAGCTTTTTTCGAAGTAAACGAAGGCCCAATGTATGGAGCAGGAATCGCGGATTAATTAAATGTAAATATATAATGTCATTTTATGGTGCGTTTTTCTCGAAACTACTTTTTTCAAAAAGTTTGTCATGATTTCTCAAGTTCTACTTAACCGATTTACTTAAAATTTGGTGTGAGTCTTCCCTATATGTGTCTCTATCGTAATAAGTATGATTTATAACAAATTAAAAAATACTATTTTTAATAAATTTAGAAAAGTCAAAAAAATATTTTTTTTCAAACATCCGCAATTTAGCGAAATATTTTTTTTTCAGTTTTTTTAGTTAGTATGATAGCAGCATTTATTTATATAAAAGATCTTTTTTATTTTTTTGTTTCAGATCATTTAGAGGGTTGCAATCGTGACAAACTTAGCGCGCCATTTTTTCCAACCCCCCACTTCAACAACTTATAACATAAAGAGTTCTCAATTTTTTCACTTTTTTTATTTTTTTATGTATTGTTAAAACATTCATAAATATCTTGTTAAAAAATGAATACGAAAAATATTTTTTGTTTTTATTTATAGCGCCCGATTTCATGCCTGTAGACTAGAGTTGGTGAACATTGCTTTGTGTAGACTGATCACTTACACACACGTATCTCAAATAAATAGCTTCGTCTCTGAGAAGCTTCTATAATTTATCTCCCGAAAAAATTTTAACCTTTTTACGTACGACTATTTGTGTGGGGTAAATCTAATTAACTTCTCAAATCTTTGTAACTTTGGTAGATATCTGTCCTCGCGTATGTTAGTCACAATATTTGCGCACAGATGATGCTCCTTATTATAACATGAAGTCATCTGACGAATAAATAAACACAAACTTGTTATACGTTGTGTGTGTTACGGGAATGTAGGAAGTTACCCAATTATACTGCCTCTGCTGGCTATTAGAGTTCCCCGAGAGCAAGAGGGAAGACAGTGTTTACAATAGATGTTAGAACAGACACCGGATGTACTCGCCGGCGCGGCTCGCCGAGTGTGGAATTATGGAAACACGATAATTGGAGCCAAGTCGTGGAAATATATTTAATTTATTATTTATTTTTCGTTATCTGTATACATGACTTTCAAAACTTTAAGTGCAGTGTGTTTGCAAGAATACATTACAGTTATGTTCAGACTACATAACTCAGTGGTTCTTAACCCTTGAACGGATATGGTGATTAGAATTAGTAAAACAAACAAAAAATATATAAAAATTAGACAAACGAGACATCACGAAGTGTTCTTTGGAGGGACACACAGGAATACCTATGCATTAAATTTACCGTTAACACGCATTCCCTTGGAAACATATTCTCGAAATTCGTAGACATTTTTCGTTGTAGTAGTAGCTTAATTACTTAGAGTTACAATATGCCAGTAGAACTAATTATAATCAAATGGACAAAAATTTTATAGATTTTTTGTTAAGTTTCCTAATTATTCTTCATTTCCCTATTAAATATGTTTTAATTCTTTATTTTAAATTTATTTTTAGGTTTATTTTATCTTATCTTATTTATCTAGTATATAGGTTTAATTATTTTTATTTTACTTTATTATTAATTTGTTAAAGGATTCCAATTAATTACTGTATGCTTTTGTACTAATCATTGGGTGTATATTGTAAATTTCTCTTAAATATGTTTTATTTCGTTTATTAATTTCTTAATTATTAACTTTAAAACTTGTTTTATATTATTGTTTTATATCTTTGAAACTTTCTTGTACTGTAAAAGCCCACCAGGGCGTTTATTAATAAAAAAAAAATTAAAAAATGGTTGTTTATAGATGAGTACAAAATATTAAACAGTTTTTCTTAATATTTTAGGTATTTTGGAAAATAAGGAGGTCGAAAATATATTTCCATTACCCGTTATTGAACTCACTAAGTGGAAAATAATTTTCTCTTATCCTAATAGCGTTTAACTAATATATTACAAATTTCAATGACTGCTATCAAAAAATATAGCAAACGAAAAATAATCACCA
>JADDOH010015695.1:0-36534 GCA_016648135.1 Agrypnia vestita | reverse complement strand
GGAAATGGCGAATGTTACAATTGTGTAAAGTGATCACTTAAGCCTACCAAAAAGACAGGTCATAAGTCCTGTTACACCCAAATGACTTCTATACCTACTTTCCCATAATTAATACAGTTTCGTCTCTGTGAGATATCTATAATATACACTAATTGATTAATAATGTCTCTGTGACATAAATCCAGCACTGTTCTGAAAGATTTGAACAAACTCAAAATATTCTTAGTTGTTTATGTTTATGTTTAATGTTTATGTGTAATGTAAAAGATCGTAAATACTAAACTCTATGAATAGTTTAGTATTAACGAACTTTTATTTATTTATCTTAATTATTTAGTTTTACACATAATTTTGTGTGGGCTAATATATGATTTCACTTAAACATATTTCATTCCATCTAATCATTTAAAAGTTAAAAAAAAATGCAACTTAATAATTGTAAATTTTTATGTTTATGTTTATATTAATTTATATATATTTATTTTTCTTTAATATGTTAATGTCGGACAGCTTTTTACCCTGCATTTCAAAGCTTCATTACAAGGCATAGTTGTAAGGCTACTTATTTTATTTTATTTACAATTTCCCGTCTAAATTGTGAACTTTTCTCTCCTCCAACTTTAAAGGCAGTGTTTTTAAATAAGGCCAACATAATAATAATACGTTTTTAATGAATTTCGGCATCCGGAGCGCAGAAGCGAGAGGAGGTAGGATGGCCAAGATTTATAAAGAGATTACCCTTACAGAGTACCTCGATAGACCGCCATTTGCGGGCAGCAAACGTGACTGGCGTGTAGAGCGGGAAATTTTTCACCTCATAACGAGGCGCACTCACGTCAATGCTAAACAGTGTTACAGATCATTAGGGTACGGAGTTATACAATCAATTTGATATATTTCAGTTTTTTTTCAAAAAATAATTGAATGAAATTACACACTCGCTTTACTTTTACGGACGGATGAATATTCTTCATGTACACATTCACAATGGGCGCTGCAGATGTTCGCAAAAATTAACTCACTGTTTCTCTCCTCTACAGTATCTCGTTTATTGAACGACTAGCTGATTGGTCCGGCTTCGCTCGGGACCATAATTCGGTAAGCATAGAATTGTGTTGACGTCTCTTTTTTGCTGGTTTCGGCACCTGTGATTGGATTGCCTTGCTGGACCGTTTTCGCTTTGCCAAAATATCAACAGATATTTTAGCGCACAATCATAACACTATAGAGAGAACTTTCCAAATCTTTCTAGAGCATTCCGAAATCTTAAAGAACTTCCTGGAATCTTCCAGAACTTCCCTTTCCAGAACCTTCTAAAGCATTATAATTCTTTCTGGAACCTCTAGACCTACCGACGCACTCCCTCACTCAGTTGGGAACCTTACAGATCTTTCTGACAGCTTGTAGAAATTTCTCCTTCCGGAACTTTTTAGAGCATTCTCGAACCCTCAAGAACTTTCCGGAACCTTTAAAACTCGCTGACACATTCTGCAGCTCAGTTTGGAACCTTATAGAGCTTTATAGAACTTTCAGAAACTTTCTCCATCCAGAACTTTCTAGAGCATTCTGGAACCTTCTCTTAATCTTCTGGAGACTTCTAGACTCACTGATGAATTCAGCCACTCGGGACCACTATATTCTTAAACTTTTACATTTTCAATGGGACGCCAAGGGCTATCCACCACCATAACCACCAGTGGGTGGTAGTATCTGGTTGTGAAGAAAACTTGGCGGATAGGGAAACACGGGTTTCTTTATATATATTGATTGATTACAGATTACAATTACAGGTTAAAATTACACTTAAAGTTATATTTAAAGTTTTCTTTTATAATATTCAAGAACACATTCTTATTGTGAAGTTTGTAATTTTTTTAGAAAAAAGTTCCGTGAAATTAAAACCAAATTAAAAATTAAATTAGAAAGGCATACAGAAAAGCGGCAGAAACACAAAGTAATTTGTGCCTACCGTACCAGAAAAAGTGGATTGCTCTTAAAATGGATAATAAATGTTAGTGAGACTTACAGATAAGGTCGATATATTCACGGAAATATACAAGACCGCTATAGCGTAATTGGAGAACGCGCCTGCCCCGGAAAGGAGGAGATCCGTGGTTCCAATCCCGGTAGCAGCGAAATATTTTTTCGTGGATTTGATTTTTCTTTATGTCTTTCTAATTGATTAATTCATTTGTTTTTTCTTTTATTGTTCACAGAAATTATTTACAGGAATAAATTCTGGGAATTTGTCACAAAAGCTAGGCGTATTCTAGAATAACCACCTTACATTTTAATGAATTTTCTACGTTTTAAGGAAAAGTGCAATAAGCAGTATAAATAATATCAACACTGTAAATAAACAGTGTAAAAAGCCATAGTATTGTAAACAATATAAAAGAAACGCTATAAAAATGTACAACAAATCAACTTAATTAGAGACCAATTATTTTATATACATAAAATAGTAAAATAGAAACAAAGTTGTATTGACAAACAAAAGAAATAAAAAATTCACATTGAAAGATGTCATTCGCTTTCAAGTCTCTCTGATTTATAAGTACAGAAACAATTACAAATACAGATTACAATTAAAGATTTTAAAGAGAGCCAGGAAAATGAACAATGTCAGTTCATTTTCCTGGCTCTCTTTAAAATAATAATAATAATAATCTTCGTAGTCGTTGGTAAACTTTTTAATAAAGTTTCTAGTGGGGTTGGGATGAAAGGACAGTGAAGGAAAGAGAACACTCCCTTCAAGGGAAGGACAGCACACAGAAGATGGTCTCGAATTTTGGAGCAAGCTATCTAATATGGGACTCCCTGTGTCACTACGGTGTATCTTCTGTGGCGTATGTCACATTTTGTCACATCCTTTGTAAATGCGAGATCTTAAAGGACGCAAGAGAGAATGAAGAGGATACGGAGGGATTGTAAGGAGTGGGACTTCGTTCTTCCACAAATCATAACCTCATATGTGAAGAAATAAGGGTGTAAGTGCTTCGTGTGGTTAAGTTCGTTGTCTGGATCTATTGGTTCGTCGATCTGTATGTTTTGGACTCGTGGTGCTAGAGCAAAACGCAGCCTTTCCATCTCCAGAATAATAAGAAAGCTTAACGAAGCAGGTACTGGCAGAGCCAAAAAAAGCGGACGATCGTGATAGATTTGGCATGACCATTATAACCTAATACTGTTAGGAACCTTAACAATCATCGAGCTTATATACGAAGATGCATGAATAAGGCGACAGTATGGCACTCTATACTCGATGCTTACCCCCGCGTTAAAATGGTACCATTAATGTAAGGGTAAATGGAGTTAGTTAATAAGTTTGCTATGTTTGAAGAATATATTATGATATGCTTTATTATTTTGCAATTTCGCAATTTTTTTTTTTTAATAATAGTTTTTTATTCATATCTTATTTTTTTTAATTGAATTACACTTTGACTGCCTAACTAGGGATTACCTGTTTGAAGGCAGTCGACTATTTACATAGCATCTCAACACCACGAAAAAACTATCGAACCTACTCACAGACAAATTGTTATACCTACTCACGCAAAAACTATCACACCTACTCACAGGCAAATTATTACACCTGCTCACGAAAAAACTGTCACACGTACTCATGGAAAAACTATCACACCTACTCACAGACAAACAATCACACCTACTCACAGACAAATTGTTACACCTACTCACGCAAAAACTATCACACCTACTCACAGGCAAACTATTACACCTGCTCACGAAAAAACTGTCACACGTACTCATGGAAAAACTATCACACCTACTCACAGACAAACAATCACACCTACTCACAGACAAATTGTTACACCTACTCACGCAAAAACTATCACACCTACTCACAGGCAAACTATTACACCTGCTCACGAAAAAACTGTCACACGTACTCATGGAAAAACTATCACACCTACTCACAGACAAACAATCACACCTACTCACAGACAAATTGTTACACCTACTCACGCAAAAACTATCACACCTACTCACAGGCAATCTATTACACCTGCTCACAGGTAAACTATTTAGTCTACTCACGTAAAAACTATCACACCTACTCATGGAAAAACTATCACACCTACTCACAGACAAACTATCACACCTACTCGTGGACAAACTATCACACTTACTTACTCACAGGCAAACTATTATACCTGCTCACGGAAAACCTATCACACCTACTCACAGAAAAACTATAAAACCTAATGCATTCCTGACATAAATAAATAAATTTGAAAGAAAAAGATTACGGAATATTGTTATTATGGAAAAAGTTATACTATTATTACATGCCTATATTTACACAAACTGGATACATAACAAACTAAATTCAAACGCTATCACTCGAAAATAGTTTTGAAATATTTAACTCGAACACTAAAGCTCCCAGAATAATCATTTTGAGTTCTGGAATTCAATTCTATTAACATTTGTCATGTTAAACCAATTTCACGCGCGCTTATACGACCGCCATTGAAATGGATGTCTTTGTTTAAAACCCGACATTTATCAAAAATTAGCATCGGCTATCTACGATGCATACTTTTTTTGATAAAGATTTTTTTTTTGTTTATGCACTACGACTGCTAAATAACGTTCAATATATATTTTTCTTCTATACACATAACATATATTTAAAATTCACTAATATACGATCGTAATATACTTATATTAAACTGAATGTACATACAGTATAGAATTGTACAGAGATGAATTAAACCTCTTCTTTAGACGAGGGGATTGTATGTCCTTCACGTATATTTAATACACATTTTTAATTCAATAAAATCGTGTATATTTAATACACGATTTTAATTCAATTGAATAATTAAATCTCCTAGTAAAAAAAACGTTAAACAATTAGTTCAAAGCTTCAAATAAAGCTTCATTCTTCAAGTAAAATACGCCTTTTTGAAACAAAGCGCAACTTATTCACTAAGCCATTATACTTTTTAAGAGTATTGCGATCTTTTCTTATTTGTTTCAAAATTAACAAGCTCGTCATAATTTTTTTAAACATACAAAAAAGACCAGGCCCCGATCAGGTTGATCGTGTATCAAGAAATTTCCGTTGGTTCATGTCTATATATTAGGTCCTTACATATGAAATTGGCGTTTAGTATGGGAGGAACATAAAGCCGATTTTTTTTTATTATAATATATTGATTTAATCAAAGTATGTACCATTGCTATCTATGCACTTTTGCCATCTCATAGGTAGTTCATCGATCCCTTTACTAAAAAAAACATTCGGACGGGAATCAATAAAATCTTTGAAGGCGATTTGGACTGCCCCATCGGAGTTGAATTTTTTCCTTTGCAAGAAGTTATCCAAATTTCGAAAAAAATGGTAATCTGTTGGGGCAAGGTCCGGAGAGTACGGTGGATGTCTTAGACATTCCAATTGAAGCTCCTCTAATTTGGTAGCCGTCTGTTGTGCAGTGTGTGGTCTAGCGTTATCATGAAGCAGCAGTGGCCTGGAGCGATTAACCAGCCTCGGTGTTTAGCAGCTAGCTTTTCCATCATGGTTTGCAGTTGCTAACAATAGACATCTGCCGTAATCGTCTGGCCAGATTTAAGAAAGCTGTAGTGATTGACACCAGCACTAGTCCACCAAACGCTCACAAGTAACTTTTTTGGAGTCAATTTTCGCTTGGGGCATGGTTTAGCTGGTTCGGCAGGGTTCAGCCATTGCGATGAGCGCTTCCGATTATCGTACAGGATTCACTTTTCATCACAGGTAATGATTCGATTTAAAATCCCTTCATTATTGTGCCGGTTGAGTAATGCAACGCAGCAGTCAACGCGCGTTTGTTGATTTGCTTCACTCAATTCGTGAGGTACCCACCTTTCAAGCTTTTTCACCTTACCAATTTGCTTCAAGTGGATTAAAACAGTTTTATCACTAACACCGCAGCCTGCAGCTAACTCGGATGTGGTTTGCGATGGATCCGCTTCCACAATAGCCTTCAATTCTTCATTATCAACTTTGGTCTCCGGCCGTCCACGGGGCTTGTTCTGCAGGTCGAAATTTCCAGAACGAAAACGTTGGAACCAAAAACGCACTGTGTTTTCTTTTGCGGCACCGTCGCCATACACATCATTAATCCTTCGAACTGTTTCTGCAGCACTGGTGCCACGGTGGAACTCGTACTCGTAAAAAACGCGATATTTCAAGTTTTTCATTTTGTAAACTGAGTGACGCAAAGAAAAAAACAATTGAGGAAAAAACAAATAAATTATAATTTTCAAAACACAAATACATGAGTAAATAGCTGTATAAATTTGGATTTGGAATTCTTAACCAAAGAGAAGATATTTGAGATCAAATTTGCCAGTACGGCAAAACGCCAATTTCATATGTAAGGACCTAATATTTCGTTGGTCTGTGATTTTCACATAATTGAAAAAGAAAGGTTCACATAATGATTAGAATCACGTATATTTGAAAAAAGTCCTGCTCAAAACAACCCCCTTGATTTAATTGTTGTAGATGAAATTTGTAGGGGAAAAAATCATCATGACTTTTCCTAATTCTTTGAAAGTATCGTCTTTCGTATTCCAAAGATCCAACTCACTTCTTTCGCTTACTGTACGTCAAACATCAAATATCACTCATCGACCATTGATATTTGGTTTGTCGGTGGACTGAATTAGAACCTCCATTAATGAACAGAAGCTAAAATGGAATAAAAGTTAATAATATCAATGATAATGTGTGGATGTTCTTACGATGGAATTGGTGAACGTTGCATTGTGTAGAGTGGTTAGTTAAGCCAGCTCATACAGGTTGTAAGTCCTGGGCCATCGGCCAGAATTTCATACACGTTTTTTATGTAAATAGTTTTGCCTCTATGAGATTTCTATAATTTATCTTAATTAAATAGAATCCCGCAGTGGACAAATCCAGTACTTGTGTTCTCAGAACACAGATATAAAGATATTTATGAATCAATTTGAAAAAGACAAACAGAAAATCAAATCAACAGTAAAATATTTTAGCAGCTACCGGGATTCAAACCACATACCTCCACTCTAACCGGTAGTGAAGCATTATCTAGTTTTGCCACGGCAGCCTAGTACATTTACGTCAATTTTTCGACCTTACATGTAGTTCATGTCTGTCTGTAACTTCGTGTATTCGTTCGAATTCACGGTTAAAAAACCTAAATTAAGCGGCCGGAGATGAGGCTTGAACCCCCGGGTCAGCAAACTCGAAAGCGGAAACGATAGAGATGTTGCCACCACCGCATGCGCATGACTCATTAAAAACACAGTATATATATAGGACTAAGCAAAGACGCGAACTATCTGTAATACTATTTCATGTGTGTCGGCTATAAATAAATAAATACTTATTCAAGGAACCGTAATGTAAAAATATCGACATTTTTAACGGGTTACAGCTGGTTTAAGCATAAAAATATTGTTTAAAAGTTTGTCGAATATTCTCGACAAAAAATATTGAAGGTAGAACGTACATGTGACCAAAAGGGTGGCGTTAAGAATGCCGTAGCATAAGCAATTGCTCTCCATTAGAATGAATGTATTCGCGGAAGTTGTGCATGGAGCGCTGTTTTAATTATAATGGAGATTGGCTAATAATATCGAAATTAATATGAAACTTACAACATTTATGTACGCCTATGGATGTAAGCTAACTGATAATTTCGTCGTTTATTTTGTACTAAACATAAATATTAATATCCACTTTCACTGTAAACGTATCTCACTGCAACAATTCTGATATCACACTCGCACATCCCACAGCTCACTGTAATAATTTTGATATAATATTCACACAACCTATTAAAATTTCCAAGCAATTTACGTAATGAATGGCATGACTGTTTTATTTATAAGTCCAACAAATCAAATTTAAATAATTTTTTTCTAACGAAGTTCCTTAACGCGGCTTGTAGTAGGAGTTGACTGGTAGAAATCGTCACGTAAGAAAAACTTAATCTCTCTCTCTTTCTATTATATACGAATGTGTGTGCGCCCGTGCGAATACCGAGATTTGAATAGACGAGCATCGTGCGCGACAGGTTGTATAAACTCAATACTGAACGCGTGGAAATTTAGTTAAAACTAATCTGTTTTTGTTAAAAAATCATACGTGAGTTACATTGTCTCATTATTGCAATTTTGCAATGGAGATTCGAGAAATGAAAACTGCAACAAGAATGTGTAATACAAACTTAGAAAAGTAAGTTTATAAAATTGTATACATTGATACAAGTATTCTTTTACAATTTTTATAATTTTAATGTGATTCGAATGTGTGTCGGACAAGAAAAACCGGCGGCCCTTAATCGGGCCTTTTTTGCCAATCTCCGTATGTTGCCCCTGATAAACATTTTTAGAAGAAAAAGTGATTTTTTATATTTTGATTTTTATTTGATATGTACGTAGAATTATTAATTACATTTTTACCACATGAATTGTGAGCGCGAGCGCGCAGATGGGCAAGAATAAATAAAACCCTTTGGGTATGCCTAACGCGCTCGACGCATTTTTTATTGAAAATAACCGAAGTAATTTATTGTAATTTTTTGAACGTATGTTTTCTAAAAGTTTATTTTTGTAATCACTTGTATATGATTCTATGTAGAAAATATTTTGAATTTGTGTAGCCAGGCTCGCCAGAGAGGCCAAATATACGAAATTATTCCACCAAGCTTGGCGACCTGGCCCCCTTTTTACCGATTATCTCCATGAAGGATGAACCTGAGAGACATTTGTTAAGGAAATAAAATAAAGATAATAAAAAGATGTAAAAATAGTATGAAATAGCTATAGTAGAATGTTTGGTTACATGGTTTATTGATATTTTGAATACGGGACCACTGCTCATAGAGCTGCGACTCGAATTATGAGTAGTGATCCCGCCGTCAGACAGAGGTCGGTGTCGTCGGTTCCCGAAATGACGACCCCTGACTGGTCGTTGAAAATGCGCCTGGGCGTGCAGGTCCTGACAATTTTATTGAATAAATTACGTGGCGCAGGAATCCAGAATTCAGTTCTGCTCCTGCGTTCACCTCCAGATCTACAAGAGCTGTTCAACAAGTATCGCGAATTTTGAATTTCCGCAGGTTACGTACATTCGATTTTTGATTTTTTTGTGGCGTTATGTTGGTACTCATGTCTCTCACTTACGCCGACAATTTCGGCCGTTTTGAATGAAAATTTTAAATTCAACTGAGTAAGTTGTATGAAAAGACTCCGGCGCATCTGATAGACACGAAACCTGATAAAATAAGAAAGGGAGTATTGTAAAAACTTGGTTTTTATTGGTTACTTTTTTACTCCCTTTATTTCAACTTGTGGCGTCTGATTGATTGATTGGTTGACGAAAAAACTTTAGATCGATTTTTAACACTTTTCCCGTGATCCAATCGAGCTGAAACTTTGCAAGCAGACTCGTGGCGACGGTCAAATTTTCGTTAAAAAAAATACTTACAGTATAATTTTGGATTTAAACATTTTTTAATGATTTTTTCATACAACTCAGTCAGTTGTATGGAGATTCCGACGCATCTGGTAGACACGGAACCTGATTATAGTATAATTTTGGATTTTTCGAAATTTTTTATTACTCCCTTTCATAGCGTCGCCCGACCGAAGCCCAACGCGTAGGTTAAGCGCCAAACCAGTTTCCACTAGTAAATGAGAAAGGCAGTATAATAAAAACTTGGTTTTTATGGGTTAGTTTTTTACAAGCATTCTGGAAGTGTTGCGATGATGTGGCCAAGATAAATACTTGCAAGAAGTCCTGACAGGGACAAACACAACTAGGTCCTGTAGGCGTTTAAGGCCGAGCCCGGAGATCTGGGGAAACGCTTTGTAGAATCTAATATTTTACGTGGGTTGCCATCCATCATGACGGGCTTGTAAGCTCTTAGGGCGTCTTCGGTCAGCTCGGAATATTTCCCTTTGAGCTGTCGGGCTTAAAGTGCTGTATTTTGTTGTGTTTTGTTTTAAAATTAAATTGAACAAACACGGAAAAATATTGCCAGGCTAAGCGTAAATTAAAGCTGTAGATGGGTGATGTTGTGCAGTGGAAAGCTTAGATTTTACAGAAAATAAATAGTATTCTGCGATTTAAGGAAAACAGACAAGGAACCTGTCATCTTAATATAATTTGGTAATAATAATAATATTTGGATAACTTATATAGCGCCGTTTTCGCGAATACTCATGTCAAGGGCGCTTTACACAGAAAAATTATTATCTTACAAAACAACTTACCGCTAAAAAAGAAAAAAAACTTATTTACTATTACTTATTCACTAGGTGGCATGCAAGAAATGGAATTAAAATTGAATACTATAATAGTTGGGAGTGCCTGAAAGAATTAGGAGTTTTCGCGGAGTGCACAATTGGAGTGGAAAACACTAGCTAGTGTTGTGGTCAGATTCTATAGGTTTTTATAGGTAATCGGTAATAATGCCGAAATAAAACAAGAAAGGAGCAGATCTACCTCACAGGTGTTCTAATTTTTAAACAAATTTATTAATCAATTAAAAAAGACATACAGAAAAATCAAATCAACAAAATAAATATTTTAGCTGCTACCGGGATTTGAACCAACGGACTTCCACTCTATCCGGAAATGGCGCATTATTGAATTTCGCTACAGTAGCCTAATTTTACATTTTTTAGTTCTAATTTGTATATACAATATGCTGTCAAAGTAAAAACTTGGTAGGAATATACTAGTAGGTAGGTCAAGGTATTGCATTATCAAAAAAATTATTAATCAAGACACATTTGGTAAAGTAGGTATGGAAGTCTTTTGGGTGCCCATAGGGTTTACGACCTATCTTACGGCTGGTAAGCATCACAAATTATATATCAATATATCACTTGTCTAAGACCCCTAATGAGTTTAGGAATACACGACTAGTTTCGACAACTGCAGATGTTGTCATCAACGGGTGATTATATAAGCCAAAGCATAAGAGTAAAATTAATTATCCAAGGTACTGACAGAGGTGGGTGGAGTTATGTTTAGGGAGAGGGAGTCAGCTGGGGGTGGGGTTTGAGTTAACGGGAGTAAAGTAAGGAGCGGTGAAGAATTTTGACCAGCCCCAGCTAACCCCCTCTCCCCAAACATAACTCCACCCACCTCTATCAGTACCTTAGATAATTAATTTTACTTTTATGCTTTAGTTTATATAATCACCCATTGATGACAACATCAGCAGTTGTCGAAACTAGTTGTGTATTCCTAAACTCATTAGTGGTCTTAGACAAGTGATATATTGATATATTATTATAATGTCATTCCACAAAGTTAACGCCAAATAAATAAATAATATAAACGTCACAAAAGTAAAAAATTGCAAAGACTTCAGTGGCTGGGTCATGTGGAGAGAATGACTGAATGACAAGAACTACTGTCAACAAATCACAGCTGAATTCAAGACCAGCCAAAGCTAAGATGGATTTATAATGTTCTCAAAGACATATTATCTGTCTTAGAGATCCAGAACGGGATAAAGAAAGCTGGATAAAAGAAACTGGCACAAGACCGAGATCGGTATAGGAAGACTCTTGAGCAGGCCAAGACCCACCGAGGGTTGTAGAGCCAAGAGTGATGATGATGATATACTTTGTTATTTGTGTACAATAAATAGCATCATTCTACCATCGTTTATTTACACCGAAATCCTTCATCCAAGTCATGAAATTTATATTGAATATAATAGAAATATATCATTTACGAGTATATTATATTAAAGTTGACGTTTATAAAACGAATAATTTAAAAATTTAATAAGTAAGGTTCGCACTATATTAATATTAATAGTGTTATAAAATTTGCTTTTGTTACCAGGAAATTGCATGGCTAATCCGTACCTGGTCGTATCGAAGCTAATAGAATACCTGATGCTATCCCGGTGGGACCAGGGCTGGTTCCAGCTATCCCGTCACGGTTGTATATCGATCCCGGAGATTACAGCACTACCTGCGCAACACGGGAGAAATTCTACCCTGGTGTAAATAGACAGTAACGTCATTAGGGGTGGAATAAATTTTAATCCAAGATGTAACCTTTTTATTAAGTTTGTTACTTTTTTATAATATTTTGGTTATTTGATATCGTTTCAAAGTTTTTTAATTAACCGGGTGTCATGCCATAATTTTATGAAAAAAATTAAGGAAATAAACGAAGGAGTGAATTTATAATTAATTAAAATACACTTTGTACATACACTCACAGAATTATTTAGATTTATTATTATTTCACTGCTAGTTTCGGGAAGAACAGAATTCCTCGTGGACTGGTGTAAATGGTAATACAAAATATAGGTGTTACCGATAACCGAAACTAGTAGTAAAATAATAATAACTGATCCCGACGCAAGTCAATCAATCAGGAATGAGGGTTGAAAATGTTGGAAATAAGGGAAGAGATTTGGAGGGTAAATGAGAGCGATATTATGGACTACGTGTGATGAAAGTTATGGGCATATGAGGCTCGAATTACTTGCCGACGACACTTCTTTCTTGAATTTCTGGTGGACGATGATTAAACTTGATTAATCTGCAAACACAATTTCTCCACAAACCTGATCACAATACTCTTTATGGATTCGCGAATTTATAAGCAAGTGCCATGTAGTGAATACCGAACAAGCTCTAAATAATTGTGTGTGTTAAACAAAGCTAGTTAAAGAATATATTTTATGTATTAAAAAAAATTGTAAAAGTATAAAATCTATATCATAAAATAAATATAACAAATAAAAGCAAGTAGTTTGTTGGTCTTGTGTTTAGGAATCTCGCCTCGTGATCCAAAGGACGCGGGTTCAAATCTCACTCCAGATCACTAAGTTAGTCCTATTGTCATAGCACAAGCGTTTAGCTTATTTTAAAAATAGTTAGAATATTGATGTGACACGTATTCCGTGTTCGTATCTCTATTTAAAAAAAAAAAAACATAAAAATAAAAAAAATAAGAACACCACGAACAAACCGACAAATCGATTCATAATTTACTGTTTCTGAGGTATGTTTGTACCTATAACTTTAGAAAAATTATCATCAGAGCCAAATACGGATTAATTTTACTTAAAAATTAAAAATCGCGAGTTTTGTTTTATGTTGAGCTCCGAATCACACTCTTGTTGTATCAATTTCGTAATTCTGGGGTGTTAGCTGATCACCTTTATTAGTTTTTTGGAAATATTATTCAAAAGAATTATGCGACATTTTTAAAGTGACTGCAATTGAATATGCATGGCTTAACGTGAAGTGGTGGTTCATGTTTTATTCAGGGACGTCGATATGGTACGTTTTTTTAACTAAGGGAAATGAAAAGATTCCCGGAAAAACATTGCTCGTGTTAAAATGGTAATTTAAAAGGAAATGAAAAAATATCGAATTTAAGTAAAACCTTTGTTCCAGATAAATTAAAGTTATGTTTTGAGTCTATTTCTTCTATCTATTCTAGTCTATTTAGAGTCTCGGACACTACCTACTTCGCTAGATATATAGAAATATCTGTTCTGAAATAAGTAGCTTTTTTTAACATTTTATCAACTTAGATCAACATGTAATGTTTATTTGAAAGAAAGTACATACAGTAAAAATTAAGAGCAAAAAATATAAAAATATCATGCAAGATGCAGGTAAAAAATGGAAATAAATACAAATGATAGTTGTATATTTCTTATCAAAACAGCGTCTTTCATATAGATCTACAAAAAAAATGATAGCTAAAATAAAAAAAAAATAAAAAAATAAGAATAAATCGCAATGCAAAAAAGAAACGAGAAAGAATGTAATTTGGTAAAAAGATAAATAAAATCAAAAAAGTGACAAGAAGGACTAAATTTCATTTTCTTCAGTGGAAACTCGAAAAATGCGTTTTTGTTAAAAATATCTATATTGTTCTTATTGCTTATGCAAAAATAATACAGACTTCGAATATACATGAGCACAGATGCAAAGCTGACTTTGTAGACCGCCTTACATCTAATGTACTCTCATTCAACATAAAATTTCATATACAAAATTACTTGTTAAAATTTATTATATTATACTTCCCGACGTATTTCCGAAATCGAAAGTGGTTTATACGAAAGTTAAATTACACCAATTCTTAAAGTGTTTTAAGAGAAAATTAGTTCCTTAACTCTGACTAATATAAAAACTGGTGTTTAAAACCCGTCCAAAAAGCGACATCCTTTAAACGAACTTTTCCTATATTAATTAAAAACTACAAACACTTTTAACAATCAAGGTCTTAAATCTTTGAGAAAATAAGTTAAGTTAAAATAAGTTTGACGTCTTAAACTCAATAGTGGTGAACATGAAAAGAAAGATATTTCCAAAATTCAATGTTACTTTTCAATTCAATGTTTATTCAATGTTACAAAGTTTACAAAGTATTACAATTAGTGTTTACAAAATTAAATTAAGTTTTTTTCATTGTTGCTGAGAGTCTTGGCAGCAAGTAAACACTACAATTGATTTGATGCCCTGCCTGCTACACTAGTAGTTTACTGTATTATAGCAGACAGTGCTCTTCCAGTAGTATAATGTTCAAGAATATTTAGTATTTATATAACATTTGTGAATCAATATTATTGCCAATTAAAATTGAGTAATAGTAATAATTAAATGTTTACAATCTAATAATGGTGTAAATTAATTCTATTTTAGACTAAGGAAAAAAATGATCTGAATAGTATATTTAATAAAATAAAATAAAATAAAATAAAACAATTAAAAGTTTTTAGAAAGATGAAAGTAAATGTTCTTGTAGGATTAGTATTTTTCAAATTTAGTTTATATCTTATATATATATATATATATATATCTATAAGCATAGTATCTTAAAATCATGTAGTTACTTCCTTACTCAATATTCGTACCAGAAATATTACTGTGTACATTCGGGCATATTCTGTCGTGTATATCTTGATCGACATTTTGGATAACATCGAAGGGTCCATCATCTCATTTGATGTGACGAGTTAGTGTTGACGTTGAAGTTACGTATTAGCGTACACTCTAGGTTTGAGATATCCCCATAAGAAAAAGTCCATAGGGCTTAAATCAGGACTGCGTGGGGGCCAACTTATGTCACCTCTCCTGGAAATCATTGTTAGGGAAAATTTCACGAACTCGCGACGGGGACGTATAGGACGAATGTGAGTGGCTCCGTCCTGATGGAACCGTGTTCTTTGGTTAAAACCAGAAAAATTCTGCAGTTCAGGTACCCAGAAGTCATCTAACATCTTAAATAACGTCGCATAATCAATTATAATCTTTCTTTTGAGACATCTTAGGGGCCATCCATATATTACGTCACACGAATTTCATGATTTTTGGAGCCCCCCCTCAAGTCCCTATCACAGGTGGTCACATTTGTGCGACCCCATCACCCCTCCCCTGATGTGATTTATTTATTTATTTATTTATTATTCATGGAAGACCAACAGCACAAAAAGAAGTATAGAAAACATTAATATAATATAGATGGCTAATTACAGGTCTCCACATTTAGTGCACATATTGATGTTACATATTTTGCAAATAAAATTTTAGAAATTATCAAATTAAAACAGTAATCCAAAATTATTTATATATTTATAATTAAAATATTTTTTCATAAAATCAACAATAAATTAAGCATTTTAGAAATATTACAAAACACAACACAAATGAACGATACAAAATTGAATCATCTTGTTTCCTGAAGTTTTAATACTTTTGATTTATATATGTGACGTCACGAAGCTTGTGAGTTTCCCCCCCTTTGTCAATGTCACACTTTGTTGTCCCCCTCCCCCCACCCCTTATCATTACCATACGACGTAATTTATGGATGGCCTCTTATCTAATAATGTATTATTTTTTTATTTTTATAAAACATATATTTTTTTGAAATAAAGATGCGAACACGGAATTCGCGTCACATCAATATTATTACTATTTTCAAATTAAGCTAAACGCTTGCGCTATGAAAATAGGACCAACTTGCTTGTCTGGAGTGAGATTCGAATCTGTGACCTTTGGATCACGAGGCGAGAGTCCTAACCACAAGACCAACAAGCTACTCGAATACATGTCATATATTTTGAACCCAGTATTATAACAGTCTCATTAAAAATTAAAAAAATAAAAATAAAAAGCAATCGTAATAAATTATCAATTTAAACCTTTGAATACTAGATAGAACACTTTGTACATTGAGAAAAAGCGTGATTCGTTTTTTGTGCCCGCAGGTAGGTGCTGCCCCCAAAGTGCCTCCTCCCCCTGATTAACAGTCGCCCGCTCCCCCGGCGGTGGGGATGTTTTATTACCTTCCTGAATGGATAAGTTTCTGGCGCGCGGAACTTTTGGAACTCCAGAAGTTTCCGCTGAGAATGGAAAATACCAGCTGAAGGCATTGATCATTTAGGACTACAAACAATTTGGTGAATATTTTGATTGCTTTAATCAATTTCAAGAATACGCCATCACAATATTTTATAAATATCTAGCGTTGCCTTCATTCAAGGTGTTGCCGGGGGAATGAGCGGGGTGGCCTTGTTTTGCGCAGGCCCTAAATAATGATGATGTATGCAATATTCGGTCCAGGGACGGGGAGGGAAGTTGTTATTTCAGAAGACTAACGGTGATTCTGCTTGGGAGGCCCAGACCGCCATCTCTCTTCCGCCATTCCATCTTTGGTCTATCAACTATTTGCGCGATTTAATGTATACTTGTGTCCCTCTTATTTTTGCTTACCACACAATCACACGTCACTTAACACTAACAAAGGAAGATTCTCCAGGTTGGGTGGGAATTCTTCCTTCGTACTATTGGATTGGGGATACGCAATCACCAATACGGTAAACCTTAACTAAACTTTAATAACGGTCTTCAAGTACAACTGAACAAAATTTGAATTGGATATCATTTAATAAAACAAAAAACCTTTTGCTGTGTTAAAAAAAGGTATTAAATATTAACTTATTATCTGACACTGTGTACATACAACATAGCGTGAAATTTCTCTATTGCGAATATTAATACAGTAACGAGATGCTAGAATACGGATCAAATGCGCACTATCGAAGACTCTGGAGCACTCTGCAATCAACTGGAGCATTTTCGTAGGAACTGCAAATTTCAAGAAATCGGTAGAAAAGTAAAAAATGTTCTCGAATAATTGCGAAAACAACAAAAAGGCCAAGCATGCACGCGGCGGATAGATTCATTGGTTTGAATTTTAATATGTGCAACATTCCAGCGATAAAATATGTGTGTAGCGCATTGTACACTAAGTGATAGATATCGGGTGAAGTACCCACGTGAGAAAATTTGAGCGGAATGTCTCGAAAGCTAAGCGATAGAAACAGCATTAAATAGTGCTAATTAAAAAAGTGTAAAATTAGTGTGTGAAATATTCTGGAAACATTTAGTGACTATAAATTCGAGAACGGTGACCCGATTTAATTCAGATCAAGTAAATTTTTGCGTAATAAATTAAAGTTTAAATTGTTTAAGTGTTTTCACGGCCTGTGACAGAATTATACTTTTTTTTCAATGCTAACGATGATAACAAATGAACACATTATTTAATAGGGATTTTCAATTTCACTATCTCTAGACTATCGGAGCAAATTAAATATATTATGTATGTAAGCAATCACAGATATGCTCTTTCGAGTGGGCGGTGGAGGTAATTTTCTTTGCAGAAGAGAAAAGGAAGATTTATCTCAGAAGGGGGAGGAATAATAGTCTACCCCCGCGCACCTGAAATCTTACGGCTGAGAGAATAAGCAATCTTGAGTCCCTGTAAACCAAAGTACTGCACATCTTCTTTTTGGTTATATTTCCTTAAGTTTTCTGCGTGTTTGATTTATTAACATATCAGAATTTAAATTTTTTAATGCGTTAAGACGAATTATGGGATAAATGCATATGTGAAAATGATTGAGATCTCAGAAAGATTAGAGGATAAGGCTGTCTTCTTTTTTTCCACGATTCATTCCCTATTCTGGGTCCTTGCTTGTCCAACTGCGCATTCTTCAGGTCTTTCTCCAAACTACTCCACCAGGTGGCGCTGGGTCGACCTCTTGCTATTTTGGTTTCTTGTTTTTTGAGTGCGGTATGCACTGCATGATCTCCGTGCCTCATTACATGGAGATACCATTTCAGTTTCGTTTCATTCACCTCTTCAGTAACAGGGACCGCTCCAAAACTACCCCTGATATGCTCATTTCTCACTTCTCACATCTTCATTTCACTCGTATGGAATTTTTGCTCGTGCACCTTCTTTAAGGTCCAGCATTCTGAGCTGTAGATCATTGCAGATCATATTGCAGTGTTATATAAAAAACCTTTAGTCCTCACAGGTACACAACTGTCACACAAAACTCCAGTGAGCGATCTCCATTTTTTCCATGCTATATGGGTTCTGTGGATAACGTCAGCGTCAATGTTTGCAGTGTAAGGCTGCCTCCGAAGCCAATTTTGTACTCGCGAAGATATTGGATATAATTTTGTGAAAATATTTTTTAATTATGTTAATTTATAAAGAAGCCAAAAGCTTAATAAAGTCACAATTTTACAAATGATATATGTACATTTAAAAAAAATGTCCCGCGTCACATTGAAAGTATGTGCGGCGACATGTTTTTTCTTCTAGATGCTTCGCGTCTGTCAGTCCTTAAATTCGTAACTAGCTGTAATTAAGACTTTAGATAATTAGAGTGTGATACACAATCAGCGCGTAGCTCAAGAAATTATACAATATTGACATTTTTACATTATTACTAGCCGTATACCCATGAAAAACTCACGAAACACGGTTCGCGTCCTAGCTAAGCCTTATTATATAGGTATATAGTATATTTTTGACCGGTCGCGGTGATGATAACATTGATAGCATTCCTTGCTGGCATTTGCGCGGCCGAGGTTCTCGCCCTACTTCCGGCTGTGTAGGTAATTTACTCCCTTTCTTTTAACTCGTAGCGTCTGTTTGTCTGCCGAAAAAACTTTGGATCGATTTTCAACCCTTTTCCCGCAATCCAATCGAGCTGAAACTTTGCAGGCAGACTCGTGGCGACGATAAAAATGGTGTAACAAATTTTCGTTAATTTTTTTTTATTAATTATAATATAATTTTGGATTTTTCGAAATTTTCTCAAATTCGAAACCATACAAATGAGAAAGGAGCCCGACGCGTGGAGAAGGCGTGAAATCTGTTTCAACTAGTATGATTCGAATCATGTGTGGAAACAATACAAATGAGAAAGGGAGTATAATAAAAACTTGGTTTTTATGGGTTAGTTTTTTTAGCCGTGAATTCGAATGTAATTACGGACGTTTCAGGAAGTTACGGACAAACAGAAAGACATTATTATGTTTGATATTTTGTTATATTTAGTTTTAGGGTTAGGACATTGTCCTGTGATTTTTCACGAGTGTACGGCTAATTTTAAAATAATATCGCCCCCATTGAAAATTCCTTTATCAAAATAAGTACAAACATTGTAATTGTATTAAATCAAAAGCCATCTCTATCCTAGAAATTTGCACCAAATATGCGTGGATAATCGACAAACAACAAACGGACAATTGACGACATTCTCAATTATTACAAAAGCACTATCCCGAACCCAGCCACTTTAGGGTGGTTTGATATGTCCGTATGTTATTGATCAGTGCTGAGTGTACCGCAAGTCCCGTTGGCGAGGGAGATAGGGGATGATGTAGGGGCGCGAAGCATGAGAAGAGGGATGAATGGGTTTCCGATATCCACACACAACAGATCTGCAGCGGAATACAAAGCAGGTTGCAGCCTGCAATCAGGGATGCTTGAAGAAAGCGTAGTTTTACTAATTTTGCATAGAATCGCTTACGGCAAATTGTTAATAAAATTAAACAGATTTAGCAACAGTATTATGACTTTTAAATGAAAATTTTATAACGAATAAAACATTCCACAAAGCAATTGTTTAAAAAAAGTAACCCATGAAAACCAAGTTTTTATTATGCTCCTTTTCTTTGTAAAATATAACAATAATTAAAGACGAATTAAAACATATGAAATAACACTAAACTTACAGTAATTTAATATATTTCTAAAATGTCAGATGTTCTGAGCTTTGAAAAGACACTTCATGCTTTGAAGATTGAATTCTAAAAACATTTGTCAGTCAATTTAGATTTTCGACATTCGTAGTGAAGTACCTATTATGCATACCGACGGAGTAATTCGAATTTAGAAAATATTCCGCGACGTTATCGCGCCGCCGTTGCTAATCAAACTTTTCTAATGATTCCAATTTGAAAAAACCAATAAAATTTCTAAAAATCCGAAATTATACCATAATTATTAATTTTTTTAACGAAAATTTGATAGATCTTCTTGATCGTCGCCACGATTCTACTTGCCAAGTTTCAGTTCGATTGGATCACGGGAAAAGTGTCCAAAGTTTTTGTTGACGGCAAGCCGGCAAGCCGCCACGAGTTAATATAAAGGGAGTAAAAATATACAAGTTCGTTGTATCTTTTTAAACAAGTCATGTGCATTTGAACAAGCCTTGGCATTGTTTATTTTACATTTGTTTATCACAAATTACTAATAACTCCACACTAGGTAAAACCTGTTGTGTGGCAGTTATTCCTTTTTAAGAGTTATGCAATAGTAACAAAGAATAGCAATAAATAACAATAGTAAAGAAATAAAAATGTAAAGGCATAAAGTTGGATATCAAGAAATTAACATTAGTTAATATCTACATATTTTGGTGGTCTATGGTTAAGACAAAGAAATTACATATTCACCAGATTCGTGGTATACTTCAAAAGCAATTGACATTTCCCTGCAATATGATTTATCAGTCTTCTTTGAAAGTTTACTACGTACGATAAATAGAAATATAAAACTGAAATCAAGTTATAATTCACTCAAATGTGAAATGTGGATTAAATAACACAATACGAAATTATCATGACATAGCTATGGTAGAACCAATCTATATTCTTACAGAAACAGTGAGCGAAACTTGACGAGTTTATCATTTATCAATGTCAGTGACAAAAGAAGAAAGAGGTTTTCTTAATAGAAAACTAGTGTAGATATATCTGTAATATGATGGAGAATAATGAAGAGAACTTGAGAATAATGAGTAGCTTGTTGGTCTTGTGGTTAGGACACTCGCCTCGTGATCCAATGGTCGCGGGTTCGAATCTCAGCCCAGACTAGGAAGTTAGTCCTATTTTCATAGAACAAGCGTTTAGCTTAGTTTGAAAATAGTAAGAATATTGATGTGACACGTATTCCGTGTTCGCATCTCTATTTATTTAAAAAAAAAAAAAAAAAAAAAAACTAAAGGGATGAATAACCACATCTGTTGTCGGAACATATGTTAATTAAACTCGTACTGTCTGAAATGTACAATGCATAAATTGGCATAATTTCTTAGGGTTAAATTTATAAATTGTTCGCTACGTTTAAGCTTCAGATTTATTGATACTGGCACATGGAGAAATTGCGCAGGTAAAGCAGGGTGGAAGTCTCAGGCGGTTTGATGGAAAATTGTGCTGATTTATTAGGGCGTAATAACAATGCACAATATTCAGTGTACGGTGACGTGCAGAATTTATAATCCCGCATTAATTATTTTATAATCCAAATTCAAAACCTGAATCCCGCTTTTGATCAAGACCTAACAAGCATGAAATGTTGGATTATGTTTAGGCGATGATGGATATTTTCTCATCATTGATTATGCTTTTTTAAACTGTCATCATACTTTTTTCATCTTCTTCACACATCTTATCTGTTCAACGGTTGTTTGATCAACTTCTCGTAATAGAATTTAGCATGTAAAGTGTAAAATACTAGTTAATATACAGGAGTTTCGTGTTAACTAGCTTTAGAAAAAAAAGAAGTTACGTATATGGGAAAGCATGTATGGCATCTGCAGGGCTTACGACTTTACGGTCTTTAAAGTAGTCTTAAGTGATTATTTTACGTATTATACAGTTCATAAATTCCACCCAAAAAAACACACATCTATCAAATTAGAAAAAATCGTATATACAGGGTGTCTCATAGCTAATAGATCATTTTATGGGTAGATTTCTGCCTTGATGAGGTGTAAAAAGTATTCAAGTAATCATGACCTGATATCAATAGTTATAGAGGTATGCAATATCAAAGTTTGCATTTTTTCGATATTTCTGGCTTACTTTATTAAAAAGTTGAACTATTATTACAGTAACTTCTATCGATTATGAAAAATTCATTTGCTTTAAAATACAACTCAAATAAAATGATAAGAACCTCGTAAAAAATTCTATTTTCAATTTTTGGAAGGTAATCGTTTTATTCGACTTTTATTAAAGCGAATGAACTTTTCATAATTTACATAAGTTACTGTAACGATAGTAAAATTTTTTTCAGAAAAACAGGTTAGAAATATTGAAAAAAATGCAATCTTTGATTTGGCATATATCAATAACTATTGGTATTACTTCAATATTTTCGTCTCATTATCAAGGCAGAAAATCCCGCTGTACAGTTTTTTCTACTAACTATGAGACACCCTGTAATTATGTAACTTATTTTACATATTTAATACAATTATGCTATCGCCGTCTATGTTTGAATATTTTTACCTTAATTAATGACTATCCCTCAAATCCAATAACAAATCAAAATCCAGTAATTGTGTTCTTAGAGTATCCAAATGGAAATACGGTTTTTGATGTAATTTTATTGCGAAACTTCGGAATAGATAATATTTTTTAAGTGCCCAAAAAAATTTATACAGTTCACTCTTTATTCAAAACGAGGCAATTCTATTGTCTGTGGACTGAAGCAATAATTATTATTGAACGGCTCAAACATAATAATTTCATTGTCTGTTCGTCCGTCCGTCCGTCTGTTTGTCCATTGCTCCATTGACTATGCAAGTTATAACTTGGAGTGAGTATCTATGTGGTGGTGATCCTCTGCTTGATGTTTTCAATGCTATCATTAAATACATCGACATGATCGCTGAGTTCATTTAGGAGTTGCACACTAAGCGTTGTGGTGTGCTTATTCATTACATCCGTTCTGCATTTTGGGACATGAAATAGCGCGTGACCTCGATTTCGCAAACAATTATTTGGTACAAACCTGGAATAATTCTCCAGCAAGTTTGTAGCATCGATTATATTTCTTAAAATTTGCTTCTTCGTGCAAGGTCAAAAAAAACAAATTGAACGGCCGGAGATGGGGCTTGAACCCCGGGCCAGCAAACCTGATGGCGGCAACGATAGCGATGTTGCAACAGCCGAGCCTGCATTTCCCGTCAAAAATAGAGTACATACAGGATTTAGCAAAGACGCGAAGCATTTCATGTTCCGTCCAATCGCCAGGGTTTAGAATAGTACATTGAACTACCAGCAGGGGAAATGTATAAAAGTTAAAATATTTTGATAAAAGCCGTTATGGGTGCTGGATATAAATAAATAAATATTTATTTTTTATGGAACCGGCATGTAAAATTATCGTCATTTTTGACGGGTTACAGGTAGTTTATAATAAACATGATATTTTAGTGGATAAGCAAATTGCATTTCAAGTGCAAGTATATTGTATTACGTATGTACGAGACTCGGCGACCAGGGAACGTGAAATACTGTCTCTCGTTTCCTGGCTGTATTGAATTGAAAAGGAAAGACTGCAATTTTCCGAATAATTTATGAAACGTCCAATAAAAAAAAAGTTTAACAGTACTTACCCTTGCTCAATGTAGTCCAGATAAATATTATTGTATTCAAAATTATTCCTCTCATTAAATACCATTGCATTTTTTAAATAATTTGTTAAATTTGACGATTAATGAAATCTGTGTGTATTAGATACCGACGTCCGAATATGATTATCAATATAAAACTTCTGTTGTTTTTAAAACGAAAAGGGTTCATCCAATTCGTTCGTCCAGTGCTCACGTGATTATAATAAATTTTAAGATATAACAATTCGGCAAGAAAGATTGTATACTCAAGGAAAAATACCGGGAAAACTGTAACCAGAAGATTGTGAATGGCTGTGAAAATTTGAAATCAGTTTCAGTAAAATTCTTTATATTCTAAAATAAAAATAAGTATTTTAGGAATTAGTGTGATATATCAAATAACTGGCTAAAACTACGAGAAGCTTAAAAACAAGAATACAAGAAAATCTATATAAAAATAGTTTCTCGGAATTCTCTAACCACATAATTGATAACAACCATTCTTTCGATTATCACAAATTAAAACTACTCCAATCGGTTCCTCAGATGAATAATTTGGAAACCGTTGAAATTCTAAAGAATTTTGCTTTTCTGTTTTTAAATGTAGAAAAAGTTTACTTTAAACGTTACAATTACCAGGAATTGATAAGACGATTTGAAGCAATTGAGATGTGAATCGAGAAGAATACTTAAAATAAGCTGAATGAACAAAGTTACATACATGATGGTTCAGATGAATACAGAAAAAAAGTAATTTGTGGAATAAAAATCCAAAAATTTCAATCATGTGATGAGAGTCCAAAAGAGTACAAGATATTGCAGTGAAAATTTGATGAAAGTCTGGGCCCTGGAGGAAGGTAAAATCTGAGACAGTGGCTTGGCCAATCCACTGTAGAGCTATCCTGGGCCGCAGTAAATAAAGAAGAAGAAGAAACTCTATCTAGTAGTTTTTTAATGGTCGTGAAAAGAGAAAATTTCTTAATACATTCCTGCGTTTGTGCGTGAAAAAAATAATTTTTAAGGACTTCTAAAAAATACATTTTGAAATCAGTTACTTTTTTATATTTAAGGATGATTATACACAGGTGTATAGCGAAATATGATAAACATGGGCTTTACATATAATTATTTGGAAAAATGTGCATTTCGTAAAAGTCAAAATATTTAAAATTCATAAACAAGTGTTATATTGGAAACAGTAAATACTCGTGCATGCATATGTTGTACGTATAGAGTACATATATTTTTATCTGTGGGTCATGCAATGCTGTCCGAGCACTGCCCCGCTGTAACAAATAGACTGCGGAAATTGTGGGATGATAAACTATGTGTAAATGTCACAGTTCGACATCGAATTGGGCTGTAACATGCTTCAATATTGTCTCCTTAGACCCCGATCACATACAAATTTGTCACGAGGATTGACATCGCACAAGACCATCCAGCGATTTGTCGTCGAGATAACAACAAAAGCTTCCCGTTAAGTTTTACCTATTGTAGGTACATAAGTTTGTAACTATATTGTATATATTATATAATTATGTACATATATCTACAATTATTATTATTATTGACCAGAATAATAATAGAAATGAGCTTAATATGAAATTAATGTTCAAATTGATACATTAATTTTTAAAACAAATCATATTTTAGAAATATTTTAGTAAAAATACTTAGTGTAAAGTAATGTAGTATATTTGATACAATTAAGAGGGAGTTTCTGAGATTATTGTATGTAGAATATTTAAACGAGAAGTAGATGATAAACAATATATATGGGGTTAATATTGAAGATAACGGGAACAAAAAGTGTCTACGAAAGACTTGGCATTATCAGACTAGACATTGGAGAGTGGTCCTGCTATAAGCTTCAATATTCAAAAAGTGTGCATTATAAGATGTATGAAATTGGTCGAGATATGGCAGGATAGAAAAGTGTGACACCCGGTATGTGTTAAATGTCAATATATCTATCATTATAGGAGAAGTATTGGCTTTAATTTAACATGTAGGCACTTTGAATGAAGAAATTAGTACACATGTGTAAAACAAACTATTGTTAAACAACTTAAGAAGTACTTATTTTACACATTATATATTCGTCACATCAAAACTGACGAAGTTGTGGAGCGTGAGTTCTTCGACACTGGCAAACAAAAGCTGGTTCGACGCCTACAAAAGTCAATCGATCAAAGTTAATGGCGGTTAAGTAGAAAAATAACTTTATACTACTTTATAAATCTAATGAAAATATATGAGGGGTATAAAATCAAGGGTAGCAATATTCTATTGAGGTGTTTCCGAAATAAATGCAAAAACTCACTTCACAAGGAAATTTCTCTGGAATCTATGAATCCTGTTGCGACCTTATGGAAATAAGATTTTAAAAAGGATTGCCACCTCAGTTCTCCTGTTTATAAGGGTATAAAAGATATTATTTATAATTTTACAGATATGCTGTGTTTGCTACAAAATAGTGTACATTGCTGCATTTGCTATTTACTTATGTTTCAGTATAAAATCGACATTTACTCTACAAGGATATTGCTATCTTTGATTCAAATAGTTATTAAGTAACACAATTTTGGAAGAGATAGAGAGATCTATATTTCCTAAAAAATCTCAGTGCTTTCTAAATTAGTAATCTTCGCTTACGAATTGCATTCACAATATGTTTTTTTTTTTTTGTTGATATTTCTGACTTTCATTTAATCCCTCTTATATATTTATCTTACAATCCCTCTAATACAAGATTTTAAAAATATTGTAACATTATTTCACGGATGACCCTCGTATCTTCGTTGATGGTAGTTAGTTTGTTATTTTTAATAGTTTCTGTGTTTCTAAGGGTGCGTCACACGGATAAAATATTCTTGTGTCCCGGTGAATTGACAACAGCCGTTATGAATCGGTTGGTTGTTCCTCTCTATGTACAAAGTACAATACACGACTAATGACAGCCGCAAAATACAATCACACAATAGTCCCCCGCCCCCACGAGGGACTTCGTTGTTCGTGCTAAGCGGTTGTTAAAATAAGCAACGTCACGTTGGACCATCTGCTGTACAAAATTTCAAATAAAATTGTTGAAATCTCAGTGAGGTGTTTTGTGTTAAAAATCACAGTATTGCAATTCAAAATAATTCTTCAATATTTTATGAATCATTTCGAATATAATTTTTTTTAAAATAAACCATCCTTTTGATATTATCAAAAGTTTAGAAAATTTACATAAAAATTACATAGAATTACAGTTAGATAAATATTATCAAAATCAAATTACATATTATAAATAACCAATTCCTTTTTGAAAATAGTTAACTTTTACTTTTTCACATTAGTTTCCGATTACTTATTCAACTTCCTTATATTTATTTTTTGTTTTTGAATTTTTGTATAGTTACCATTTTAATTTTAGTATAGGTTGTATCCTGACTAGGGGTCATTTTTATTAATAATAAGAATTATAGTTGGTAAATTTTTGAGATACAGATTTTGCTTTCGTGAGATTCTTTGGAGACAAAATATTTGGTTTCCTTAGTATGTAGTACACACCATGTTTCAGATATTTGGCATATTGCGCCTTACTTTACACATTCTTGTACATAAATCGTCAATTTCCACTTCATTAACCATTTATACTTAAAAATGGTACGAATGAAGGAAATTTAATGCTTTTTGTATGTCTAATTTTTCATGTCAAACAGATGTGAGCATTTATGGTATGCACATGTCAAATCCCGCACAAGAGTTTGAGTTTTTACTCCCTTTCACTCGTAGCGTCTGCTTGCTTGCTTGCTTGTCTGACGAAAAAACTTTGGATCGATTTTAAACCCTTTTCCCGTGATCCAACGAGCTGAAACTTTTCAAGCAGACTCGTGGCGACGATAAAAATTATTAACAAATTTTCGTTTAAAAAAAATTAATAAATATAGTATAATTTTGGATTTTTCGAAATTTTAATGATTTTTTCCAATTGGAATCAATATAAATGGGTAATTAGCCCGACGCGTGTATAGGCACGAAACCTGATTCAGTGAGAAAGGGAGTATAATAAAAACTTGGTTTTTATGTGCTAGTTTTTTATCTCTTTCTACCGATCTCAAGGTGTTCTTTGAGTGAACTTATCTCCAGATCAAAATCTAAATACATGTTCATGTTATTAAAATTTGTCTCAAATGATTCTCTGAGATTCATTACATTGTGTCTCATCATCGATACGGGTCAATTGTAAACTACATGATATTATTATTTAAGGTCGTTCATGTCTGTTGAGATTCAACAAAAGCTATTACATAACTAAATTCCTTTAATCAAGATATAGACGAAACTATGTTTTTATATGGGGAAGTAGGTATAAAGTATTTTTGAGTGTTCATAGGGCTTAAGACTTATCGTACGGCTGGCTTAAATGATCACTTTACACAATGTAACTTTCACCATTTCCACCCATGATAGACAACTACATCTATATCAGTATGTCTCTACCACTCCAATCAAAATATAGATTATCAATGGTGACATATATTGGATTATTGAAATGAAAAGCTTTGTACTGCAGGTGGCGGAAATAAAAATACAACTTTGGAGGTGAGTGAGTCATCTCCTCGTCGCTGGATTAACTCGAGGGTCACCACTCCGTTTGAAGAGTTGGAGATCTCTGCTGTCACTGATGAGTTGAAAGTCGCGATGGTTCGACAGAATTTATTGATCGAAAGAACAATCACAGAAATACAATGATGGTACAATAAAATACAGTTAAATGACGAGAATTATAGAGATTCAGTCGGCGAGAGCTTCCGCGGTATAAGCGAGCCGACCGGAGAGATTTCGGTCGGAGAGGGCTTCCGCCCGCCGAGTAGTCCCGAAGGAGTGAGAGATGTGTGTGGTGCTTCCTCCTTCTTATAGTCGATTTGTCAACGGAATTGCGCGGTTTTCTTGCCACATGCCGCTGCAATTCCGCTGACTCTGGCGGAGTACGGTGCCCTCGGTTTGCAGTGTGGTCATAATCCACGATCCGCGGCTGTCGCACCTTTGATGTGTTAGCGAAATCTCCTGGTGTTGACCTGCATTGTCCGGCGCCAGCCGGGTGCCTGAGCATTGGCGCGTATTGCTAGGGCATGTGTCATCAACCCCTGTCATATATGTGCTATCTAGATGTGCGGCTATCTGTATGGTGGGATGGTTTCCACACAACTCACATATGAAACAAGTTGTGTAACTTAAACATATATACAACTTCCAAAAATTTGATAGATGTGGTAGTCTTTCATGGGTGGAAATGGTGAACGTTACATTATGTAAAGTGATCACTTAGGTCGGCTGTACGATAGTTCGTAAGCATCATGAACACCCAAAAAGACTTGCATACCTACTTTCCCAAATAAAAATATAGCCTCGTCTTTATGAGACATCTATAATATATCTCGATTAATGAAGTTCCTTGGCGATAAAATCCAGTATTGTTTTCATGAAAAATTTGGACATACTAAATTTCTTTAATTCCCTGTCTCGACAAAGGTACCTACAGCATCATCAGACAGGGCTGATCTGCAGTTCAGAGCGTAATTTACCCTTGGGATAAGTCTGTACGGTCTGGATTAAGCATTCTCGCTTCCCGTCAACCCCACGTTCCCTTTGTTTAAATATTCGGATGCTTAACTAGTGCCACCATGTCAACGTACCAAGATTATCGTGGTCCGCGACGCTAACCTTCATTAATTATTCATATGAATATTCGTACATAAATTACGCAATACCAATGGTTGGTACCAACAATTGTCTCAAAAACCGATGTAAACACTGGCTTTTTATTTCAAAAAAACACCGATCCAACCTGAAGATGGTAGTATGTAATCAAGGTCTGGGGTGCTCGATTATGGGGATGCGATAAGAGAATAAATAAGGAATAATGTTATTTTTGGCCAAATACTTTGACATTATGTTTTTTTTTCATTTAAATCTCACAAATGTCGTGGCTAGGGAGGAATGAATGAAAATAGGTACTAGAAATTAATCAGAGATTTATTAATTAATGATTGATTCACTATTCAATGTACAAAGTCACTTAAAATAAATCAAAGATAAAGTTATTCTTTAAATGACACTGTTTTGCAATATGTCATGCATCTATAAATTCTTTATTACCGCTGGGTAACACGTATTTAACATTTACTAGAACATTCCATCCAGTTTTTCACGTATTTATTTATTTCGTCAATAAGCTACTTTGCTCGATTATTCGCTTTATTTTTCGCTTCGCGAATTGGATGGAATGTACTAGTGAATGTTAAATACATGTTACCTAACGATATTCATGTGTTTATTTACGAGTGATATACTGCAAAATTGTGTAATTTTAATAATAGCGTTAAGTTTAATTCGTTTTAAGTGATTTTTTTACATTGAATAGTGAAATAACTAATTAATTTCCAGTGTTTTATTCATTTCTTCCTAGCCACGATACGTAACATTATTAATCTAAGATTTCAATGCTATTTTCTTTTTCATAAGTGTGGCCTCTCTCTAATACAAGGTTTGAAAACTCTGAGAAATTATATTTACTGAGACATTTTGGGTGCTCTTTTATTCTAATACAAATAGAACGCGTCGTTTTACCTGCGCAAATAATAAAGGTGACCCGATGAGTCTATATAAAAATGAATAAAACAGAAGTATTCGAAAATACGATAGAAAATATTTATTGTTCGCATAAAGTTACGTTTGTAGCAGATGTTGCCTGCGGGCCACTAGTACTCTATATATTTCCATTATCTAGAAACATCTATGCTCCATTTGCTCGAGATGGCTCGAAAACACTTTCAGACAAAAGCGATAGAAGTCATAAAATGCCACTCTTGGTCGCCGATTTGTCACAGATAATGCTGTGAAAAAAAAAAACGAAATAACGAACTTGCCAGTTGTCCGCCAGCTTTAGATACAAATGGCCAATCTTTTCCGCACAGGGGCGTAAACAGACCGCTACCGAAATAAAACTTCTGCCGGCCGGGTTCGTTTACCGCCGGGGCAGGGGGATGAAAGTTTGCACCGCGAAATTGAAGAAATAAAGCATCCCTTAGAATCGTTTCAAGACTGTACACGGAGCGCCGGGACAACTTTCGAGAGCAAACACATGATAAGCAGAACTTATGTCCAGCAAAGAGAATGCTAGAACTGCAGACACACACGCTCTGGGTAAAAAATATTATTTTTACTCGAGCGTAGAAACTTGATATTATGTGATGTATGGTAAATAATAACACAATTTTACTGCTTCCGAGGCAAGTTTGAAGAAATCTTGAAGTAGTTTGAATAACCTTTTGAATGGATATTAGTGATTGACCAAAGTTTTGGATTCGGTTTCGGCCAATAATTGACCGAAATTTCGTTAACAAAGTTTATAGTTTAACTTAGGAATGCGTGTCGCATAAATATTCTTACAATTTTTAAACTAAACTAAAAATAGGAATTACTCGCTGATATCCTAGAATAGGGCTCAAAACACCGACCACCAGTTCACTAGGCGAGCGTCACGACCACTACACCAACAAGCTACTCGCGTTGCTTAACTACAACAAAAAGATTCACTTGTTGGTATGGAATGAAATTCGAACCCGCGACTATTGGATATCTAGGCAGGTATCTTAATCACAAGGTCAATAAGCATGGCATTTAATGTTAAATCCACATTGTCCACAAGAATCGGGGAGATTTCACCACTGTGTGAAAGGAGGGAAGACATTTATGGATTTTTGACCAAAATATTTTTTAATAATCGTCATTTTTGAATAAGTAGTCAAATTAGGCTGTTGAGATACAGTAGAAATATTTATCTGGTAGTTTTTTCGTAAAAGTTTCATCGAGATTTGATACAAATTATTATCTTGCTCGGAAAAAAATTATACCCGATCTAATTATATACAATATACTCGTAAACAAATATATCATACATGTAGATAAACTTTTTGATGGGGGATGGTTTTGGGATTTGCTGGTCAAGATCAAAGAAAGTGAATTGAAATTTTCTGAAAATTGCATTAAGTATTTCATTCGCAACTTATCTAAATGATAAAAAGAACAGTGTTGGAATTTTCATGACTTATAAATAAGTTTTATAAATGATGAAAATTAAAAAATGCATATTTTCTTATTCCATTTTATTTTAATTCAAATTCTATTCTATTTTTCATTTAAAAATACCTTAAATTATAAATAACTTGCAAAAGAAATGGCGAATATAAATATTGTCACCAAATCCCAGCAGCGGGAGACAAATGAACCACTTAATTTTATTATGTGATGTATGGTATTTGTATTGTAAGTAGGGTATGGTAAGGAAAAAAATTAAATAAAGGTTTTATTTATCACCAAAATCACCGGTCACGAACTTAACTGGATCACTGATTTAATTTTGTTTGTAATTTTGTACATGACATTGAAGATTATTCCACAAATAATTAGGTAGGTATTTTTCTATTTCGCTGCACTTTTGTCAATCGCTTCTTAATGGTCGATCGCACGGGTTCGCTCACTTCAAAGACATCGCCAAACTATTACAATAAACTGCGGATATGTCTTCCCTTAAATAGTGAATATCACTTTACGATGTTTCGAGTATGATCGACTGACTTCTATATATTTCCAGTAATTTCTTACTTACTGTAAAACATTCAAAGTGCTGTAAAATCTTCGGTTACGTGTACTTCTTTCCATTTCTACAGTTTCTACAATATAAATCATAAAAATATTCAATGATAATTATTAATGTAGTGTCAGTGGAATGTGCGAAAGAGAGCGAGCGAAAGAGACCGGTTCGTGATACAGTTCGCGTGCCAAGTATATGCCTTACATTTTATAAAGTCATCTGAATATGCTGTAACTCTTCTACTGAGTTTCATTGGAGATCGACCCCGTAACAAGACACGATATTACATCGTTACCAGCCAGCAATAACATAACATTGTCGCAGCTGGTGAGAACACAACAATTAATAATGCTTGAAGGTTACCGAATAAAATGACGGATAATCCACCCTTCATCGTCGATGCTTGCAACTCCAGTGGAAAATAAAAAAGGCTCTTTTCAGTCAGCCGAAGGCTCGCACAGCCTCCGACAATAACGGGCCATGTATAATGTAACCGGAAGTGAAGATAAATTGTCTCTTTTATCAGGCGACGTTGAGTAGTGGTCATTCAGGAAATATCCCCCCATTCAGACAACGAGGGATGCTCTATCATCACGCTTATGTTGGATGGCTTTGGATAAAGCGCGCTTTGTTTTACAGTTAGCAATATTAGTTGAATTTGGTGGCATTTTCGTTCAGTATTTTTGACATGACACACCAGATTAAGTTGATCAAATGTTTGTGACATTATTCTGTATACAAATTTTGTTTACATCACTAATTAGCAGGCGCGTGCAGTGGGAACAAGAAGCATGATTTTTATTGAACCGTATATTCGGGAAAAAAATGGAAATTAAATATTTATCTGTCAGAATATTATGAAATATTAAAATCTGAATAAAATGTCAATTATTGTGATTTGAATATTACAAGATATATCTCTTATTTCGGCTTCATTTCAAAATATATGTTTAGAAAAAAGTCATACTTCTTGTTCCCATTATACGTCCCTGCTAATTGGTGGTGTAAACAAAGTATATTCTACAGTATTTTAAACAAAGGGTTAGTGTATTCTTGTTAATTATATAAACAATTTCACCAATGAAGGGGACCCACCACATACCCTGAGCCGTTCTATGCGCAAAAGCGTCCATATCGGCCCAGCAATTTCGCCGCCTGGTTGGCATTATTTTATGCTAAAGCGATCTCCTCGCTCGGCCTTCATCAATACAACACGCAGAGATGAAAACCGAGCGAGTCGGTCGCACAAAACCTTCATTGTCCCGCGCATATCAATATTTATTTCAAAAACAACAATACAATATAATGCCAATAATAAATTACATCACCCAAATAAGGCGCAGGACGTAAAAAAAAAACACAACCCCTCCGTGGAGGGAAAAAGACATAAAGAAAAAATAATAAAAACATAAAAGATTCATGACCAAAGAAATCATCACCGACGGTTCAAACACTGGTTCAGGAAAAACTACGGAGCAGGGCCCCGTAGGATCTCCCAGCGGGACACCCAAGTTCCAACAAAGTCTTTAAGATGTCTAAAGTTAGACTCATTTCTCACCAGGTCGACATTTATGGGATGCCGACCTGTCTCAAGCGGCCCGTTTATACCTTCAATCAAGTCCTCTCTAGCATCCCTCAACAGAGCACAATCCCAGAGGATATGTTCCGGGGTCTGGGCCACACAAGCACAGGCGCACCAAGGGTGAGTGGAGAGTCCAAGATCATGTAATTTGGACCTGAACTCACCATGGCCCGACAGTATTTGTGCTGTGTAGTGATCCAGAGCCGGAAAATACCCTCCGGACCCCTTTCTCTCTTTCACCATCACCCTCGGGAAGAAGGAATGGGTCCATCTTCCAGTGGTGGCGGCGTCCCATCTTTCTTGCCAGACTTCTAACGTAATTAATCTAATTCGTCTGCCCAACTCCCCAGTCCGCTCGTTTTCTAGGGGCCTGAGAGTCCTACCAAAGTAGTCAACTTCCAGGCCCCGCCTCAGATTACGGCGAGCGCTGGTCTCTAAGACCTCCAGATCAGCAGGGAGCACCCCCGCTAATACTGGGAGGGCCTGCCCAGACACAGTCCGATAAGCTCCCGTCAGCGCCAACAGGGGCACTCTCTGACCACTGTTGAGTGCTGCAGCGACCACCCTAGTTCGGAGTCTATGCGACCAGACCTGAGCAGCATACGTGACCTGGGCCACGTATGTAGCCTTATAGACTAGTCGCATAGCAGGCGAGCGGATGCCCCACTCTGCAACGCTCATCCTCTTCATGGAGGTGAAGAAGACCCCCGCTCGTTCGGAGATAGTCTTTACATGAGTCAGGAAGGAGCCCAACATATCAAAGGTCACTCCCAGATACTTAACATTTCTTTCAAATTTGATATTTGTGCTTCCCATTTTCACGATCGGATTTCTAACCTGACTCAAGCCACCCTTCATCTTCAAAGCAACCGTTTTCGAAGGCGCCAGAGTAAGCTTGTTTCTTTTGCACCAATCAGTAATCATCTCAATCGACCTATTGCTCTTGTCTTCTAATTCTCTGCGAGTCTGTCCAGAAACGAGCAGTAGAGCATCATCCGCGTAGGCAATAATTATACAACCATCTGGCAACGGCAACAGCAGCAGGTCATCAAACAGGATGTTCCACAGGGTTGGTCCGAGGACCGAGCCCTGTGGACAACCCATGTCCAAGGGCCTAGTTCGAGTCACACCACATAACTAAGGGTCACGGTGCGATCACCGAGGTAGCTTTTGACAATGTCAAAAAGATACCCCGGACACTGCCGGACCTTCAGCTTGGTGAGTATCATCTCCCACCAGGCGTTATCAAAAGCACCCGATATGTCCAAGAAAATCCCAATAACATACTTCTTACTATTATTATTCACCCACTCTTGCGTGAACATCATGGCATGCTCTGTGGATCTACCCCTAACGAACCCAAACTGACGGTCACAGGCCGGCGAGAGATTTCTCTCAAGCCTATTGCGTACCACCGTTTCAAGTACCTTCCCAAAAACGGGAAGGAGCGTGATCGGGCGATACGCACCTGGATCAGACCGCGGTTTGGAATTCCCCTTGGGTATGATTGAGAGCACCCCTCTCTTCCATACTGTGGGAAAAAACCCCACACTGAGACATGTATTAATCACAAATAAAACTTCATTTCTGGCACACCTCCATACGTTCTTCGCACTTACGCCCGTTATCTTGTCCACACCGGGGGCCTTCTTAGGACCAAGGTTCCTGAAAATGGCACCCAGCTCAGCCTCCGTTACCGGGGGAGGTTCCCGTGTCTCCAGCAGCATGGAACTAGTTGGGAGACGGGCCAGGGCACGGATAAGCCGATGGTGGTCCCCCTCCCCCTCAGTCCACTCCAGAGGCACGAGCCTCTCCAGTAGCCCATCCAGAGTAGAGATCAGGTCTTCCGTCGTCCTCCCCCCGAGGGATATTCCGGATAAGAGGGAGACGGGGTTAACGCCACCCCTCCGAACAAGCCCCGTAATCCTCCAAGGATCAGCATTCCCTACCTCGGTCACCCATTGTTGCCAGTGGGCTCGTTTGACACTGCGGATCGCCACCGTGTAAGCCGATCTGGCCGCACGGAGATTCTCCCTGAGGATCTGTTGCTCCGTAGGAGATACAAGATTCTGTCGGGCAACTCCACAATTTCTATATGCTCGACGGTAAGCTGCACGCAGCACCCGTAGATCATTAGACCACCAGCGGGCAGAAAAATTTCCGCTCGGACGGGTTCGATCAATAGCGAGGTCTGCCGATCTAACTACTGCCTCGTTTAGGAGCTCACCAACTAGGGTTGGGTCCCTTGCACTCCTTTCGTATATTCCTCTCAGTTCCTCATTCATAGTCAAATCAAAAGCATCCCAATCCACGTCCCTGGACTTGAACATCCACTCGTCTCTTGCAATTCTAGCCGGGGCTCGCGAGAGACGAAAAGTGATCAGACGGTGGTCACAGTTGATGACACCATCTAACACTCTCCAGTCCCTCACGAGTCCCAGCATATTATCTGAACACAGCGAGAGATCAATGAAACTCTCACCACCGGCATACCCTGCAAAGTTGGCAACGAACCGGCCTCGTTGAGGATGTTC